>JAHWFO010060973.1:704740-716226 GCA_023313115.1 Rhysida immarginata | reverse complement strand
AGAGTTTGACGAATTCTGGGCGAAGACCATTTACCACAAGGGTATATCGCAGTTTATTAAGAGAAAAGAGTGGGAAGAAACGTCAGTACGAATTTGAATGCCACAGACATCGTTCCACCTGCGTCAGACAGTGTAAAAAAAATATGGCAGAAAAATTGGTGATATGCGGGCTCCTTCATCACTATTGGAAAAAGGAGACCAGTGCGCGAGCAGCAGCCGCCGAAATTTGCAGGGTGGAAGGTCAGGGTGTGACCAATGAACGGACAGCACGATGGTGGTTCTCCCCCTTTTCGTCTAGAGGCATGGGCCTGGAAGATGCGCCAAGGAGCGGAAGACACAAAGAAGTGGATGACGCAGCCCTACGGCAAAAAGTGGAAGCCAACCCAGGCAGCACCACCCGTGGACTAGCGCCATAGGAAAGGTCAACAGGAGCTGCCGAGTTGTGCCCCACGAGCACCGGGGGCGAAGAACATCGCTTAAGTTGCAGGATTTGGATAACATCGAGGTTCTACTACATCCAACATACAGCCCCGACCTGGCACCTTCCGACTACCATCTCTTCCGATCCATGGCGCATTTCCTGAGTGGACGGCGCTTCGCCAATGCCAGTAGGTTGAAGACGCCGTGCGTGACTTTTTCACCCAGAAACCGGAGGAGTGGTTTCGCGAGGGCATTTGCTAACTAGCTGATCGTTGGATGAAGACCATCGAGCATGATGGACTCTACTTTGAAGATTAGCAATGAGTGGTTCCTGTCTGGTGCCCATTTAATAGTTTGCGCGGTGATCGGTCACTATTTTTGACTCAACTTCTGTACTGAACATATTAAAAATTAATTAAATTTCATTGTATATTTTAAATTATAAGTGTGCACGAAACTGGAAATCCAGCCTTTGTGTGATTTTCGGTGAAAATCATGAACATTTGCCAAAAGTGTGCACGAAACTGTACATCCAGCCTTTGTGTGATTTTCGGTGGAAATAATGAACATTTGCCAAAAGTGTGACTTACAGCTTATTTTTGATATAAATCTTACAGTTTAATTAACTTAAATGGATAATTTCATGGTTATTTAATTAATTTAATTGAGATTAATGGCTCTTTTTTTTATTAATTTGTGACATGATTGTCACAAGTTTATATAGTTATGTACTCCGGTTATGCATTGTTTATTTATTTAATTTAATTTCTTTTAGTTTTAAATTTATTTATTTATTTAATTTAGTTTTTCAATAATTGCCCTTTTGATGTTTGTTTCTCTCCAGTGTATTTGTTTAGTTTTATTATCTTCTCAATAATGAAGAAACAATTGGCTGAGCTGTCATGGGTAAAACAATGGAAGGCATTTGAGGAAAATGTAAAGTAATAAAAAAGGGGCAGTTGTTGTCTGGCTGCTAAGGTGGTAGGAGCCTTAGCAAGGGAAACTCTCTGGTATAGAGATGACAAGAGTAAGCCCGTATGTCTAGTTTATGTTTCTAGGCTTGACTCGGTATGCTTTAAGAGGAGATCTGGCATTGTCCGTTGTTTATTTCACAGAGCCCTATTGGAATATATGCCTCGTCTAAGATATCTGAAAATTGAAGAGGATTTCTGTAAACATTTGCTTCGGTAGAAATTTCGAACATAGGACGCCATATTGGGATTCGTAGATTCATTGTTGTGGAGAGAAGTATACTTTGAGTACTTACTGCTTATTGTCCTTCTTGACTCCCCCCCCCCCTCTCCCAATAATTGAGTCTTAATTGCATATTGAGAATTGTATAATAAAATTCATTGGCCAAATTGTCCATTCATAGGAAATTTCAAATAAATTGGTTCAGCTTGGACTGAACATAAGGTTACAGAAGTAACGGTCCTCATTTGATGACTTCTAGAGAAGTGACTGAAGATCTCAATGAGTAAATGATTTGCTCAGCTAATTGTCTGAACTTCAACTATTGTAATCCTTGTCAAGGTCACTGCAATATTTGGATGGGATGAAATTAGTGTATGTAATTCTCAATTTCAAAGATAGCGGAAACCGTAATGTTATGTAAAGAAATGATTCCGTTTTGAGATTATAGCATAGAATTACTTTGACTGTTAGAGACTAATTTCAAATTGTCTTGATATTCGGGCTTTGCATTAAATGCAGAAGCATTATGGTTGACGAATGTGTCATCAGAGTAAAGTATCATACAAGTGTTAGCTAATTATAATAACAGTGCCTGGGATTAATAGTTAGAATGTGATGTAAATGCCTAACCCTGCTTGTTATTTTAGCACTACGTCAAATGGGTTATATGCTAATTTTATATGCTAAGTTAATTGATCCAAAATAAAGTTGATTGTCATACTTGCAGTATACCTCGCTGTGTAATCAATTTACAATCTGTTACACAATAAGTGAGAAACTGAATGGTTTCTCGGATTCTAGGATCTACCTGGTGCGATCAGTGGGACTTTAGCTCTTCCTTCCCCTGGTAACACGTCACAAATTTATGAACTATTATTGTTCTTATTTAGCGTTTTAATTCATTATTTTCTCGCTTACAGATTCTATTCTTATTCACAGTAATATGAGGATACTTGGCAGAACTTGCAATTCACGACTTTCAATGTCTTGCTTACTTTTGAAGCTCCTGATTTTCTTCAGCAATATCTATACCTTCCGATATAAATATTTTTATCAAGGTTTCGTAAATAATTTTCTCCCTCACACTGTTACGTAATAAAAGAAACTAAGAGAAAGCTTTGCGCTGTCGCCTTCTTGCAAGTTAGAGATAACGCTGTTTCATAACCTGGTTTCATAACGTGCACCTGATACTAAACCGCAATTTCGAAGGAAGCGCCGAGATCTCTTCTAAAAAAAAAGGACTGATAAGAAAGAAAGTCGTGAATCCACATTACACTGTCACTGTAGGGTGTTGAAGTGGCGCTTCCAAGAAAGCTCTGGGGTGTTCCGTTGCCTAGATGGGGCAGTTGTGTGTTTTGGCTCCATCGAGAGAGAAGTTTGTTTCATCTGTTCATAAAACGTTTAGCAGCCAGTTCTCATCTGCATCCATTTGGCGAAAAAAATCGTCAGCTTGCAGTTGCAATATACGGTATCTGTTCACAATCCCTCGTAGAACATACTATCCCATATAGAATACTTGTTTGGAGCACTGGAGTCTCCGTTTGCGGATGACATTACAATCATTTCTGTTTCGTGCGAAATTCTTTTTTGGTACAGTAGCACGTATTTGTGGTTGTGCACTTCGTGCTGCCAAACGTCCAGTTTTCTCAAAATAAAGGTTTTTCACCATTCGCCCCAATGCTGCACATTCCAAAGGCCGTTTGACATTTCGATCATCTTTCTGTGACCGCAGTCAACGCAGCGCTTGCACATTATATGTTGGAATAGCACAGTTCCCTGAGCGCGCTTTATCTGGCAATGACAGCATATTAACACTTTCAATTCTGGATGCATTCTACCTACTTGTCTTATACCCATACCTGTTCGGGTATGACGCCATCTGGCGATGTAATATGTAACTCAAATGAGCAATAATTATTTTTTTATTTGATGGGGTTGGGACAAAATAGTGCTAACTCCCTTCAATTTTATCAATTTTGAGTTTGGTGCGTGAAAACAATGAGAATAACCAAAAGAGATCCTAGAAGAATAATGGGAGGGGCTGTCGTTTTGCTCGCCAAATTTTTCCAATTATTCCACAAGGGAAACCTACAAATGAACTCGGTGCTCGTCTCAAAGCATTCACCATTTGGAAATTTGTCCGCCAAAAAATTAATTACTAATATGAGGGTGCGTATTCTTGGTGACAACACTGAAAAATTGGTAAATAACTACTCAGTCTTGGAGATGGCAAATTACCCACAGTTGCGTAGGTTTAATTTCTCTCTCACCTGATTTCTGTATACTGTTGTCGTCGGTGCTGGAAATAATTATACATAAAGTGTTCTCGGATATTGCATGAAAGATTGTGGACCGACAGTGGCTTTTCGAACGTGCAATTCTTGAACCAAAGAATGGGAATGTAAATAAAATAAACGACATCATTTTGCAAGAGTATACATCAATTTGGGACACACTGTACAACCTCATAACAAAAATCCTGCAACATTCAATTTTGTGCGCGCGCTTCTACATTTAAGCGATAGTTTTAAAATATATGTTAGGATTACGACATTGAAATTATATTGAATGGATTCTACGACTATTGTTACATAGGGAAAAAATAAGCAGGAAAAATAAACATTTTATTTCTTACAAACTTGGAAAAAATGAAAAAGCAGGTGTGTGACAAAAGTTCTGCAACACGTCAATCTTTTGACAAAAGTCCTGCAACACTGCAATTAATAATGAGTAGAATCACCCTTTGCTTTAAGTACCGCTTCGATTCGTTTAGGCATTGAGTCCACAAGTGCCTGTCATTCATGTTCAGAAATTTCTGACCAAGCATGAAACGTTTTGGATTTCATTTCTTCTATGGACTTTGGGAAGGTTGGCTTAATTTTTTTCTTTATTATATCCCACATCCTTTCGATGGGATTTAGGTCTGGAAATCCAGGCCAGTCCAAAACTTCAATTTCCATGTCTTCAAAGTACTGTTTGGTTATCTTGGCTGTGTGTGTGCTGGTACAATCTTGCTGATAAACGTACTGTCCATCAGGAAAGTAATAATCAGCAGTAGGCAAGAGATGTTCATCCATTACGTTGATGTAAACTGATGAAGTTACACTTTTGTCGATAATAGTCAAGCTTCCTAGCCCTGCAGCAGTCAACGTTCCTTATAACATGAGTCCAGGGGCAAATTTCACTGTCTTGGAAATGCAGTTTGGTAGCAATTCTTCCCCCCTTTTACGGAGAACTTTCTTCTTCCATCCTAAAACAAGCAAATTCTGGTTTCATCACTGAAAATTACTCGTCGTATTGTTCAACAGTCCAGCTGCGATATTTGCAACACCAATCCATTCTTTTTTTCTTCATTTTAGCCGTAAGAAGTGGTTTCTTCTTTACAATTCGAAAGCCATACTTCATTTCTGCGAGGAATCATCTTATCAATCTTTCGGACACATTTGCTTTAATGATGCTGGACCATTCTTGAGTTATCATGGCAGCAATCCTCGTTCTAGCGGTTTTCACAATACTCCTTAGTACATTGTTTTGGGCTTTCGTTGTCTTTCTGAGACGACCCGGCCGTATTGTCACATCACTTTTCTCAGTTTCTTCGTAAGTCTTAATAATTCTTCCAATAGTTGAGCGATGAATGCCGACAAACTTTGCTATATCACAATTCGAGATGCCTTGGTGACATTTTTCAACAATTATTTTCTAACCTCGCTCGGTACTGGCAGGCATGTCTTTGCCATGGTGAAAATCGATGTCCTTATGAGTTAATTGGTCATAAAAAACTTTCCATGCAAACAAGGCGATCCCATTATCATTTGTGGAGTAAGTAATATTTTAAACAATTGTTTAATGACAAGAATTAATATTATTTTTGCGTAAAATCATTATTAATTGGTGTTGCAGAACTTTTGTCACACACCTGCTTTTTCATTTCTTCTAAGTTTGTAAGAAATTAAACGTTTATTTTTCCCGCTTATTTTTTCCCCTATGTAACAATAGTCGTAGAATCCATTAAATTTAGTTTCAAAGTCGTAACCCTAACATATATTTTATAACTATCGCTTAAATGTAGAAGCGCGAGCACAAAATCGAATGTTGCAGGATTTTTGTCATGAGGTTGTACAGTGTGTCCCAAATTGATGTATACACTTTGAAACAATATAACTCAGCAACGAAATGAGATAGAATATAAGGTTTGTTGTATTTTATTCCTTAAACTTCCTTAAGCCCATAATGTTCAAAATGTCTACCTTCTGGCACAATACACTCCCAACACCGACGTCGAACAGAGCGACATACCAACTGGATTGTTATGGAATATCATTGATGTAATGTTCAATCTGATCTCTTAAAGTCTGCGTGTTTGTGGCGTACACATTGTTCTTTAAAGATCCCAAAGGTAGAAGTCGAGAGGGATTAAATCGGGAGACGGGAACTCCGTAGCACTTCCTGTTCGTCATATCCATCTGTGGATATCCGAGATGAAAGTGAGGTGGAGCCCCTTGTTAGCGGTGGTGTACCAAATTCAACCCTCCAACGTCGTTGAACCTCAACATTCTCCACTTTCCAGTAGACCCTTTCACAGTAAGGAGCACGTCGTCACTGGCGCATGCGCTGTTCTGTTTCCGGAGGGCAAAGCGCAAAGAAAAATGAAATAACCAATGCATCGCAAGCGTTAGCGTTATGTCTAACAAAGACAAAAATATGTTTGTTTTTCAAGAGAAATATTTTATAAAACTAAAGAAGGCCGAACTTCATCTATTAGCAAGGAAGTACAAATTAGACATTCAAAAAATGTACAAAAATGATTCTAATTAAAAAAAATATTGGAGTTACAAAAGGAAAACGTGACCATACCAGGGAGTAGAGAGTAGATAATGCTACAATAGATAATGCTGCTGTCATTCATCTCCAGGTAGGGGGTGGTCGTAGCCTAGTTGTCTCACTGATCAGTTCGCTGTGAGTGAAATTTTTGTGAAGTTAAGCAACATTTGGCGCGGCCAGTCACTTGTTGGGTGACAGCCACTGGATGAGAATGCTTCTGGGGCCAGCGTCGAGGTAACAGTTATGTGAGACCCGTGTATTGGACCAAAGCTGGATGCCCAGCAGCTGGGGGGATTGCCACTAACTGGAGCCCTACCAATGATTTCTATCTTTGTACCCCCTCGAGCTTCGGAAGGCACGTAAAGCCATCGGTCCCGGCTGCTCCTGTCATCTCGTAGCAGTCATGTATCACTGTGATGGCGCAAAATTCCCTCGTAGGGAGTATCACTGCGATGACCTATCTCCTTTACCTGAAGAAGAACTCTCCAGATATTAGTATCAATGATGAAGTACTCAATGATCAGAAATTAAATAATCTGCATACACTGGGATTTATAGACATTTATAAATACTTCCGTAATGACAATGCATCCACATTTAAGGCATTTGATGAGCCGTTAAGCATAATGATGCAGAAGATGTGCAAGTTACAAATTTTTCAAGGTGAGAAAATTAGTTTTTTTTGTTTTACATTAACTAGATTAGTGCAATGAGTTATTAATAATACTTTTAAAGAATAAAAGTATTTTACTGGTGTTTATTTGTGGGAGATCTAAAAAAAACTGTCTTCTGCATTATTAGCTGCATTTCGCAGTTTTGTGCAGCGGTTTTTAATTTTCTTGCCCTCCGGAAGTTCTATTGCGCATGCGCGTATCTCAGTATCATGTTAGCGTGAAATCGTCTATAACACTTCAGTAACCACTTACGTTCATCGAATGAAAGTCTCACCGCCATTTTGGTTTATAAACAAACCTTATATTTCTATCTCATTTCGTTGTTGAGCTATAACGTTTCAAAGAGTGTATACATCAATTTGGAACACTCTGTATTGACACTATTATGGACCAGGAGCAAGCTGTTATCTTACCCACAGAACTTTAAATTCATTAGAACCATCTGGCATGCCACCACGTAAGTCAATGCGAAAACAGGACCACTAGTAATATTTTTGAGAAATTTGGATAACCACAAATAATGCGATGGTACTAGACTTTGTCACTAAATCTATGCCCAATATGTATTTAATATATTCTGTTATTATATAACCTTTTAATTTTTTATAACAATTTTGTTGATTTTTGTGAAATTTTTCATGTAATCGTGTTATTGCTACTTCTGTATATTAATTAAATTTTCCTACTTTAAGTAGCAAGTCTTTTTTTTTTCACCCATAGCGGGCGAAGCCGCGGGTACCAGATTTATGGATTTAAAGAAACTTTCTTTTTTCTCTAGCTTAAAATTGAAGTGAGAGTTAGCACTAGAAGCGTTTTGTCCCGACCCCTTCATTTCATAACACACCTGATGATATTGTGGTCATTTCTAGGCAATCCGCGTTGCTCTAGTCTCCAAACTCTGCGAATTATTACTTTTTCAAAGATTTGCTAGACTTTTAGATCATCCGGGTAGGTATCGTAACTGCAATTTGTTATCACCGAATCATGCAATCTAATAAAAGTGTGTAATAATGAAACATTATTGATATCTTTGTTAAGCTTATAATGCCAATAATAAATTCTGTATTATGAAGTAGCATTAAAAATTTTTAAACTGTTACTCAATGTATAAAACTTTAAAATATAATAAAATAAATTAGATTAATAGTTATTTACAATGTTATTAAATTTATCAAATAAACATTTTTGCAATCCAAATTAAAGATGTCCTAATTAAGTTTTTTTGGTTATTTGATGCATTTCCTTGGTTTAAATTCTTAAAATTCATTTCTAAATGCTTGAAAACATGGATGAAAAACAATAGCGGGAGATATGAATTTCGTTTATGTTGCTTTATGTACATTTGTCACGATCTATGCAGATTGCAGGGGAAAAAAAATTCTACTAACCGAGCTAGTCTTAGCTCGAATACGGATCACGTGCTCGCCCTACTCCAATTAATAACATGAATTAATCTCGATTTGCGAGAGGGAGAGAGTAGGGCAAACACGCTCTTCCTCAAGGCTAAGAAGAAATTTTAACATTAAAAACACGATGGAAAGGGTGAAATTTCCACGGTAGAAATGCGAGTCCGAATTAGTCATACTCAGAAGAAATATATACATTTATATTGGCCACTAACGGCTTAAGGCAACCCACAAAATCATTATTTTTCCATTTTATTTTTAGTATGTTATAAGAATTTAAATGGCTTTTAATTATTTTACGTGTGCTATCTGTATCTGGCTTACATTTTAAGTTATGTAAATTTAAATCTGGCTGAAATAAATTTTCACAGAGATGAATTCGGAAAAAGATGTAATTGTAATCGTTGGCATAATTTATCTTCTTAAGATTCAGGTACATCGTTTGATCGGGTCATTATTATTTAAACTGAATTATCAGATATTCTATTGAAAATGACGGTTGTAAAAACAAGACGATAACAGAACATTAAAAATAAATAATAAAAATACAAACTTATCTAATTAAAACTGACAATTGAGTCTGTTTTTAGTTGTACTACGGGAAATTATTACGATAAAAAATAACCATTTAATGTAAGAAAACATTTAATTTAATTATAAACTAGTGGACCGATATTATACAATGTATAAATATCTGGAAAGGAAAGCACAAATGATCTGTAACCAGATGTATGGCAATTTTTTTTAATTACTAATAACTCAGAAATCCGTTCTTTATTGAGGTGTCCACTGTGTTCTGCAGGCTAACCATAAGAGAAAGGGAAAATGTAAAGCTAGACTTAAATTGAAGGAAAATATCGAATAACGTGATGTCCAGTGCTGAGAATAGCTTAGATATTCTAAAAATGAAACATACTGTAGAATCGAACCGGGATTTCAGAAGTATGGAGGACAGACACTTTATTTAATTATATAGTGGGAAAACAATTTTTATGGGAAAACAATTTTTTTGGGCACATTTTCTAGAAAAGTGCGTTGCAATGCGGAGCGTGGGCATGGTGAATTATTGAAAGAGACGAATCATCCTCGCATGTGCTGTGCTTTTCGTTTCGCCTTCGCGCATGCTCTATACACTGATGGGATGGTGCACATTCTGGATACACGTGTTAAACAATTATAGAAAGGCTCCCCTAAACCAAAAGGATTTTTTTATTGTCGGGTTGTTAGCCGTGAACGCTGAGGCGCAGGTCTTATCGCCCTTCAATCAGCAAGTCTTGGGCTCGAATCCTGCTTGGGGTATGGATGTTTGTGTTGGTCCTTTATTATAGAAACCCCGCGGGTTGTTTAGAATATAATTTAATTTATTTAGTATGGTTACCTTGAAAACGAATTAACTTTTTCACATACTATTTTCGCCAAATATGGGACAGGGCACGAACAAATTCTAAGGTACAATAGCACGTGCTCTAATGGTACCATATCATACCTCCTTAAAATTTTTCAATTCTAAGACATGGCATTTAATATATCAAACTACTCGTAACTACAAGTCATGAATGAATATAACGAGTAATTAATGATATTCGGAAATGGTTTAGATGTACGTGTTGTAATGGCACCATTGCGGTACCATTGAGACTTTCAATGCTAAGACATGGCATGTAATATTTATAACAAATCCTAACGAGTTGTTAGGCCTATTGTTATCCATATTTGATAGCTTCATACTTACCTACTTTTCCCCTTTAGAGTCGCGGGGGCAGCAGCCTTATGGAGTATCCCCAGCGATCGCGATCTTCCGCCATCAGGCGCATGTCCTCTCTGGTAATACCCAAGCGACTCGAACCCAGATTCTCCATGTAGTCTAGCCACCTGGTTCTAGGCCGACCCCTTGGTCTCTTACCCTCCGGCTTGGAAAATAACAACTGCCTAGGAAGACCAGTTTGTGACATCCGTATCATGTGGCCATACCAGCGCAACTGAGATCTCTGAATGTGGAGCAGTAGCGGCTGAACACCTAATGACTCCCTTACTGTGCTGCTGTGCACACTATCTAGTAGGTTAACACCTGCCACACCTCTCAGAAATCTCATTTACGCCGCTTGTACCCGCGATCTCACTCTTTCGGTCATTACCCAAGACTCATGACCACAGGTAAGAATGGGGACAATGATAGATTTGAAGACGGAGAGCTTGGCATTGTTTCCCATCTCGCATTTGGTTACCACGGATCACCACAGTTCACGTCTGACACAGCTTGCTGCACCGATCCGAGCACCCAATTTGCTGTTAGTGCTAACATTATCCATAGCTAACTTCTATTAGACATATTATTTCAATAGCTAATTGCTAGGAGCTAATGGTTCGCTTCAATATTAGATGATTACGTAGAAAAGCTTTAGTAATGGATTATGAAGAAATAACAGATGCTTACATAGAACGCTTCAACAATTGACGCTCACTTAGTTTAGGAATGACTATAGGAATGCCTAGAAATAAAAGAACTTTGTAAACAAAGAAATACTACAGTTTCCATTTAGTCTTAGATTCTTCAATTTTATTCGTTTAAATTCTCTTTTACGTTAGTTTAATTATTTAGGAATTTAAATTCAGTTTTCATATGTAGTTTTATCTAAAGTGTATTAAAATCAATATTTGTTCTCGATATCCATGGTTGATGGGTCGCTGCTATAACAGGACAATGTGCTCCTTTTATCCGCCTTGGCGATAAAATCATTCTTGTTTTTCTTTATGATTAATAACTCGGCCACATGTGGTTCATGCGAAACCAGTTTTGTTTTTAATCTTCCTCTTTAAAATTCTCGCTCTATATTACAGAATTCTTTTTTGTTTAAATATGTCTAAAAAATTCGACAGTAATTCAAAAATATGCAAGTTTAGAAGGAAAAAAACTTGGAAAAATAACATGACTTAGATGAAAGAAAAATATCATGACATGACTTAGATGAAA
>JAHWFO010060973.1:675992-694755 GCA_023313115.1 Rhysida immarginata | reverse complement strand
TCAGTGTTTGTGGCCTGATAAATTTTTTTGCGGCCTCAAAAAATGGATACTTTAACATTGCACACCCATTACTTTAACACTGCAGACGTTATGTGCATAATTTAGAAACGTGAGGTGATAGAAAAAATCTAAAAGCAGATTCGAAGTCTACATGCTAATTGCTCTTAAAATCACTATCTGTGGTCTTGGAAACAAAAACTGTGTTGACTAATGTTATTAATATGATAAACTTTTAAATAATTTTCTGAAGCGATATTCTTTACCCGCTCTCGATATTTATATTTCGAGTGGAAAGTACACTTTTCTGAAGTTTTAGACTGTCCTATTTTTAAATAATTTAGCTATATTTTATAAAAATTTAATTAGATACCCTATTTATAAGAATTTAATTTCATGCACAAATTTAAGGTCTTAAATTTTCAACCAGAAGATTACAAAAAAATATGAAAAACAAATATTATTAGCTTTATTAAAAAATACATAGCTCTTGAATGAATAATGAGGTTCTGTCTGTCTATACTTAACATGTTTAAGTTCAAAGTCTTTTTGATTTATGAATCCATGAAAACGCGAGATTTATAATTATTTTTAGCAGAAAATATTATGAAAACAGTAAATACGAGGGAGGATAAAAAAGTAACTTTAATTATTTTTTATTGACAAAATATAACTAACGAAAATGCATCATTGCTTTTCAATTGAATCCTCTCCGCGTTCAATGCATGTGCACCAGTGTTCACGAGAGATTCGATGCCAGAAAAAAAAAAATCTGTTGATCAGGCTGTTTTATAACAAGGAGAACCAACAAGTACAGGTTATTCTTCACATATGTATGGAAAGTTTATTCCACGTATCAATTTGAGCATATCATAAGAATCTCCACATAAAATCATTTCCAAGTTTTGTTTGTTAGGAGCTTTAGCAAAAAGCTACTTAAAAGAATGCGCTCTTGGTCTGTACGTTTATCCGGCCGTCCGTCCGGCAGTCCGCCATGCATACGATAGCTTGAAAACAGATTATTTTTTTCAAATTTTGTTTTCAGAAATATGACCATCAAGGCCTTAACTCGGCCGTATCAACTTTTCAGAATTTTTCGTGGACCCCTTCAAGTCGAATTCACGTGCATAACAGTGACTGCAAATAATACCAAGATAATGACATGTCATATAATAATCGATTTGTCAAGAATGGATATATTGTTACTTTCTGTTCATCTTTTAAGCATTATTGACGTCGGCACGCGCACGTGAAATCGCTTTGTCGAAGCACCATTGCTCAAGTGCTCATAAATTATATTATTAAGTAGCGGAAGTAAAGAGCTACTTATTGTTTTCACAATGTCCGTCTGTCTGTTCGTCCGTCCGTCCCCTTCATAATTTCCGCATTTTTTTGAGGTAGAAGGTTGAAATTCGGAATGTAGCTTACTATGAGCATGTGCACCTTCACTATTTAGTTTGGTTTTGATTGGCCCACTGAGGTCGGAGTTTCGGGGGCGGAAATTAGAGGGGACAATAAGGTCTACGCGTATTTATGTATATAAAGAAGTGAAATTCGGTATGCAGGTTCTTCACTGTAAAGTTTGGGCTGAATTGTCCTAATAGGGTCGGAATTGTGGGGGTGGCAATCACTTGGTCTTTAGAAGTTTATGGCAACATATAGGGTGTGATATATCATTCGATCGGAAATGATGAGAAAAGAAAGAAGATAGGGTTCCTTTATATTTTCTAAACAAAAGGTTCGAGAAAATCAATTTTTGATTAAAAAAATGGGGGGTTAAAAAGTGCAGATGAAGGGATAAAAGAATAGATGAACTCAGGATTTCCGCTACTTTTCTATACCTTCCTCGGGAGGCTTAATTTCTTGTTAAGTAGCAGAAGAATGGTTTCACAATGACCGTCTGTCATATTTCCGCATGTTTTTGAGGTAGAAGGTTGAAATTTGGAATGTAGTTTACTGTGGACATGTGCACCTTCACTATTTAGTTTGGTTTTGATTAGCCCACTGGGGTCGGAGTTTCGGAGGTGGAAATTAGAGGGGACCAAAAGGTCTACGTGTATTTATGCATATAAAGGACTGAAATTCGGTAAGCAGATTCCTCTAAGCAAGATCAACATTATTGTAAAGTTTGGGCCAACTTGTTCCAATGGGGTTAGAGTTGTGGTGATGGCAGTTACTTGGTCTTTAGAACTATGGCAACATATGGTATGTCATATATCATTCGATCGGAAATGAGAAACGAAAGCAGATAGAGCTCTTTAACACTTTCTAAATACTACGTTCAAGAAAATCAAATTTTCGATTTAAAAAATTGGAGAGGGGGTTAAAAAGTGAGATAAAAGGGTAAAAATAGATGATCTCAAGGCTTTCGATACTTTCCTATACCTTCCTCGGGAGAAATAATTTCTTATGTGTCAAAAAACTAATTGGTTTACAATGTCCGTCTGTCTCCTTCATAATTTCTACAATTTTTGAGGTAGAAAGTTGAATTTTCGAATGTAGCTTACTATGGGCATGTCCACCTTCACGATTTAGTTTCCTTTTGATTGGTTCACTGGGGTCAGAATTACGGGGGTGGGAGCCAGAAAGGATAAAATATCTATGCGCTATTTAGGTACGTAAACGAGTGAAATTCAGCATCCAGATTCCTGTAGGCAAGGTCTACATTACTATGAAGTTTAGGCGTCGGAGTTGCGGGGATGGTAGTCAGTTGGTCTTTAGAACTAAATCAACATATGTCACGTGATATGTCTTTCGTTCGGAAATGATGAGAAAGGAAAGAAGATCGAGCTCTTTTACATTTTCTACATACTACGTTCGAGAAAATCAATTTTTTGAATAAAAGACTTGGAGCGGATTGGTAAGGGGGGGGGGGTAAAAAGTGCGGATAAAGGGGTAAAAATAGATGACTGCAGGACCCGCTACTTGCCTTATCCTACTCGGGCGGATTAATTTCTTGTTAATAAATGTATAAATGTATTTCTGCTTTACCGCTAAAGCTCCTCCTTGGAATTTTATTAGACCTAATTTTGTCGTGAAAACCAAACGTTTTCGGATAAAATAGCTGAGGATGAGGTAGCATAATGTTGTTTATCCCTGAAGAGCGCCAATTAGCAGTCAAAAGTTGAAACTGCACCTGTACGCAATTTCAAGCGCGATCCAAAAATCTCATATCTCGAAGGCCACGAAATGGTGGTACAGCATCAACTTACCGGATCACGCGATGTTTCAGACTTTTATTACTCGTAAGATTACTTTTTGATCCTCCCTCGTAAATTGAAAAATTTTAAAGAAATTTTGACCAGATGATCTGTGAAAATGTTTAATTTAAAATTTTTATTTAGAATTTTTGCAGGCATCATAAACCTTCTAGGAAATTTTAGACTGTAAAAGAGTTCCGCAGTTTTCGAAATAGGAAGGAAGAAACAAACAAAAATTATAGTAAAGTAGCGGAAGCTCTGACTTCATCTATTTTAACCCTGTATCTGCACTTTTTTAATCCCCGCAATTTTTTTTATTAAAAAATTTATTTTCTCGAACGTAGTATTTAGAAAATATAAAAGAGTATTTATTTCTCTATCTTCTTTCCGTTCTCATTATTTCCTATCGAATCACGGAATACGGAAGCAAAGCTCTAACGATTTCCTATATTCGTTGGTGGCGCCAATTTTTTTGCAGCGGATGGAGTGGCACTGCGGTAACCATGGCGACGCTGAATGGTATCTTTTCGCTCTTCTCCAACTTCCCATATCTAGGCAATACTGCACGTGCGACTCTTGCCACCCCGTTTCTGATTTCAAGTTGTATTTTTTTTATTGATCGGACTGAAAAACTTGAATGAAAATAAAACTGAAAACAGATACAGATAAATAAGTCATTTTTTATTTTCCATTATATCAAGAATACATGATTGAGGAATATATAAAGCGATTACAGAAAAGCAAACACCAGTAAAGAGAACATCACATTTTTAATAAAATAGACAGAATAATAGAAATGAGATGGAACTTTTTTTCTTTAAAAAAAGATAAAAAAACTTTCAATAACTTTAACATAATATTTTTATTTTTTGACTTGGAATCTGAAATCACACTCAACTGAAAATCTGGCCTCACAGCTTCTGCTAGCCGGTGGCTGGATCAAACCAGGGAACTTCTTTTCCAGATTGGCACCATACCTAATTAGCCAATTAAGCAGGCATTAACATACTTAATTAGCCAATTAGCATTTCAGTAGCTCTATCGATTAGTAGTTTTATAATTTCCTTGTTACAACACAGTAGATTCCTTTTAAACGTTTTGCCATGTGTTCTCATCTTGATCTCGTCTTCGCGAAATGCCATAGTTTAAAACACTAACGATTGCTCTTAGCATGGGAACCAATGAGATATATAGAAAACACATATATGTACATTTATTATATATTTTCCATATACAGTATATCATGATGGGAATTTGACGAGCACATGGCAGATGAGAGAAGCCCTTAACATGTCATAATTCGTCATGCTTGGTTTCTAGTTTCGAATCTGTGCCACTCCATCCGCTAAGGTTTTTTTTAACACTGCGCCACTGAACGGGGCAACAAGGAACTAGAGAGCTTCACTACTGTATACCGTGACCGTAGTTCTAAAGACCAAGTGAGTATCACACCTACAACTCCGACCCCACTGGAACAATTTGGCTCAAACTTCATAATGTACGAGGTAAAATCAGAAAGTAAAATTATTATTTTTTTTTACGAAAACATTGTAGTAGGTGGTGGGAAAAGTGGATACTTTTTGAACCCTATCGTTTAAAAGCACCGTGAAGGTGCTGATATCTAGTGGAGGCGTGCAATCGCAATCGACAGGATGGTATCGTTAATCACATCGTCCACGCTGAAAGAACAAAGAGCTGTAATTCGTTTCCTTCATGCGAAAGTTCGTCCACCCAAGGAAATTCACAGTGAAATGCAGAAAGTGTACGGCAAAGACTGCATGGCCGAAGCAAAAGTGTGGGCATGGTGCAAAAAGTTTACCGAGGTGAAGTGCGGTGGTGGCTGTACTCGCAGGAAACGGAATTCTATGCGATGGGCATTCAGAAACTTGTACCACGATGGGACAAATGCCTTAATCGCAATGGCTCATACGTAGAGAAACAACCAGAACACTGATGTGTACTTTGTATATTTTGTTTTTTCATGTCTGCTCTAGCACTTTCTTAAAAAAAAATAAATAACGTTACTTTTCGATTTTCCCTCGTAGATCCAGCCTAGAGGAATCTGTATATAGAATTTCACTCCTTCACATACTTAAATACCATGTAAATCACTTGGTCCTCTCTAACTCCCATCCGCGTAACTCAGAACCTGCGCCATCAAAACCAATCTAAATAGTGAAGTAAGATATGCCTATGGTAAGCTATGTTTCGAGTTTCAAACTTCTACGTCAAAAATATGTGGAAAATATGACGGAGATGGACATAAGGACTGACGGACATTGTAAAAACCATTAAGCAGTCACTTAGAATACAGGGCTTGCAGTAAGTTGTAGTGATACTTAATATAATTCTTTCAAAAAATGTGCTTGAAGACGATAGCAGAAAATGTATTAAATTTACAGAATTTACGCAATTTCAGAGACTCGTAAAATAACAAATAAGTAGAACTTCTATAGTGACTTACAACAACAACAACAACAACAACAACAACAACAACAACAATAATAATAATAATAATAATAATAATAAATCGCCAAGTTAATATCTCTGAAGAGATATGTCAGTGAAGGGCAGAAAAGGCATTTGCCAGAAACTCAGGACATGTTTCACGGATCAGAATAAGACATTTGGAGTGGACATGTTTGTCAGGAAAAAAACATCTTCATCTAAGAAGTTAATGACCGGACTCCTGTTAAAAAAAAGCCCACTGGATGATAGAGCACAAAGTACATGAACGGCCAACTTTTAATCTCGAATCAATTTTCTTCGGTAAGTTTAATTTTGAGACGAAGCAGTGTAATGGGCAGCAGCAATGGAAGCGTAAATTATTTACCCTGCAGAAATGTTTGATTCGATGCCATTCTACAGAAATAGAATTTCATGGAATAAGTAATTTAATTAAAACAGAAAGACGTCACCGAAGAAAATAGAGAAACTCAATTTAAAACAAAATCATCTAGAAAGCTTTAAAGACGAATGCCTCTCTATGTTTATTACTGAGAACATTAAATGCCATTAGTATATATTTCCGGAAAGACTATAAAATTTCTTTTCTGAGAAGAATGGAAACTTTGTTCTGTACAAGTGCAAATAAATAGTTTTAATTTCATTAATGCTTCAATTTTCACTTTAAATAGCGTTGTGTTTGACCATACAGTTTACTTTCAAAATTTGCTTACTATACATGTGTGGAACACATAGAACAATTCAACAGGAACACACGATGATGAGCTTTAATTTGTCTCTAACTTAAAGGGAAGGCTTCGTCTCCTTATTCTTGCACGATTTCCCTAGCTTCTCATTTGGTGCTTTTCAACACCTGCAATAAACCTAATTGTATGAGCTGCTGACTCCAGCGGTGTAATTAATTTCACTTGGGATTGTGGATTTTTTTAAGCAAGAACGGAAATTTTGTGTATTCATGGCATCTTATGAATATGCATGCTCGTGTTGAAAGCCAAACTTTATTCAATTACATCATCTAAAAATTAAATAAAAGAAATACGCGTGAATGATACGCGGCAACATATAGTTCTCGATAAGTTTAAATAAGAATGGTTTTTGGTAAAGGAAATTACATGAAGAACATGGATAATCGAATACATGTTTAAAAGCAAAATGAATTGTAATTTTGATTAAGAAATTATTTTGTATTTATACAAGGTCGCTCTAAATGGAAGGACAAATAAGTACCTAGCGTGATCCTTTGAATGATGGCAAACAGAGTTCCTTACGCAAAATGTTCAAACTCAAATTAAGGATCTAAACGTCACGCGAAGTTTCTTAAAAACTGGCGGAAAACAACGTTTATTTTCAACAATTGCCGTCGTTTACTCGTAACATAGCGCACTTCATTATGTGACTATACTGGCACAGAAAATTTACGTAGCCTACGAAAAAGACAGGCCCCGGCGCGGAAAAGTCACCTGACCATGGTAGGCTGATCAACAATCCAACCTTCATTGTTTTCAACAAACGAAAAAATACTGATTCTTAAAATCCAAGATGGAAACAATGAGGATTACATTGTTATTCAGCCTAGGATGATCAGGTGACTTTTCCGCGCCGTGGCAACGCCTCCTAAAGATAAGGCTTGAGCGCGAAAACGTCAGACATTGTTACATCATCATCCGAAGATACGTTTAATTGCATTTCAGGGCTTATTATTGGTAGAAATGCGATTAAACGTATCTTCGGATGATGATGTAACAATGTATGACGTTTTCGCGCTCAGGCCTTATCTTTAGGAGGCGTTGGCCGTGGCCTGTCTTTTTCGTCGGCTACGGAAAATTCATAAATGATGCAACGATGAGATTTTTTTTTTTTTTTTTTTTTTTAGATCCTGGATTTTTGAGTTTTAGACATTTTTAATATGGAACTTTTTTGCTTAGATTGATGCATGGAATCGCATTATGTAATTATTTTCCTTCCATTTATTGGAAATTTAAAATTTTTTCCTAAAGTATCAGAACATTTGAAAAGGCAATTAATCACAAGGTATATACAGTAATCTGATGCGGTTTACAGAGCAATGCTTATACAGAAAGGAATGGAAGAAGAGTTTTCAAAGACCTTTAAGAGTTCGAAGACGTACCTCACGCAAAAATTAAAGGAATAATGAAATAAACCTACTTACAGTCAATATCATTTATTCCACACAAGTGAAATGCTTAAATTTAGATAAAATTGAACTGAATTTTTAAAATTTTACATAAATTAAAGATAAATGGCCTCGATAATTGGAAAACATAAAAACATGTCTCATATGGCTATCTTCAAGGTCAGGATACCAGGTGAATAATTCCTAAGCTCGGCAAATAATTTTGATTTCTTTTAATTTGTTTTTTTATGTTACTTTACAATCAATGATATGATTCAACGGAGTTTCTTTTAATGCGGACATTACCGTAAGATGTTGTTCACGCTATGTTTGATATCTCGTGACAGCACAAGGATATCAAAGCGAGCACCAGTTAAGTGGCCACCAACAATTTGCTCTCTTTGAAACTCTTCTCTCTGAGACGACTCAGTATTACTAATAGCGCAGGCAGTGAATGAAGAAACTGGGAGTTAAAAATATTGCTAAGTGCCTATTCACATCATTTCCGCTTTAAACTCTAAATATGTCAGTTTCACACCAGCAAATAATATATGTTTCCATATTATTTTCTAACAATTTATACAATTTCTTCTAATCTTATTCCTGCTTCTTTGAAGGATTGATTTCGTGAGACTTACTAAAGTACATGTGTATCAGTTTTGTTTTTGCATTCTAATAATTGATGTGAAGTCTAATTAAATATCCTTCTGTATTAAATTAACTTTCGTAGATTTCTTAAAATTATTTTTGTAGAATATTTTATTATAATATTTATAAAATTTAAAAAAAAATTGTAAAAACCATTGATATACAGGTTGTTTCTAAATTATCTCCCGTATTATACATGTTTATTACTCAAAATCATTACAGATTTTAACGTGATTTTTTTATTCACAAAGAAAAACTCAAAAAGTTTCTTAGCCTCGCGTGAGTTGATAATGAAACACGAGGTTGGCGCATGGTACCATTGTTGGCGCGTTGTTCCATTTTTCGCGAAACGCAGTAAACAATGGCGAATGTTCAAGAAAAAACTCAATGCGTGTTATGGCTTGCGGAATTTAACTCAATGATTACAGTTCAGAGAATGTTCAAAACAAAGTTTAAAAAGGATCCTTCAAATCGTAAGTCAATTAAGCTATGGCATCGGCATGAAAAATTTTTAAACACAAGCAGCCTGTTACACAAAAAGGGTGCTGGTAGACCTTCAGCGACACCACAGAGAGTAGAAAAGGTCAGCGAGGCGTTCGATCGTAGTCCCCGTAAATCACTTCGCCAAGCGGCTCGTCAACTGGATATGCCAATGACATCCGTACATAAAATAGGGAAGCACCGCCTTCGTCTTACACCCTACAAAATCCAGATGATGCATGAACTGAAGCCAGATGATCGACCGAAGCGCAAGAAGTTTGCTGAGGATATGCTCCAAAAAATCAACGATGATTCCATCTTCCTTGAGGAAATTTTGTTTTCTGATGAGGCAACAACTATACTTCCGGAGCAGTAAACTGACACAACTTCCACATTTAGGGCTCACAAAACCCCACTTTCTAAGGGAGCATATACGCGACAGCCCAAAGGTTAATGTTTGGTGCGGTTTAATGCATGATCGAGTAATCGGACCTTTCTTTTTCGCTGACGACACCATTACCGCTGCATCTGCAACCTACCTAGTCGTGTTGGAGAACTACCTTATTTCACAGGTGGAAGAACTGCAGCCCAACATAGTCTACCAACAAGATGGAGCACCTCCTCACAGGGGCCAGTAAGTTAGGCAGTGCCTTGATACGAACTTTCCAGGACGATGGATTGGAAGGGATGCGCCAATCCCTTGGCCCCCTCGCTCACCCGATGGGAACCCTCTGGAGTTTTTCTTTTGGGGATAAGTGAAAGACAGAGTGTACAAGACCAACGTTGAAGACATTGAAACTCTCAGGAACAGAATAATTGAAACAATCGCTGAAATCGCCCCCGAAATGCTAGCCCGAACATGGAGGAAATCGAGTTTCACTTTGACGTCCTTCACCCCATAAATGGGGGACATATTGAAATTTATTAAGGCATGCTAAAAAACGTTCTGAGTTTTCCTTTGTGAATAAAAATATCACCTTAAAATCTGTAATAGTTTCAAACATATATAATACGGGAGATAATTTAGAAACACCCTGTATGGCTGCAATCAAACATAAACACGTAAAATAAATCTTCATATCCAAAAGGAAAAAAAAAGATATTAATTATAAACTTGACAATTAAAGAAAGATATTCAATGTAAACATGAAAATTCAGGTATAATATTTTTTACGTTTGATTTAAAACCTAAAAAAAATCCTAACAAAATATATTACGATGAAATAAAAATATACGACTTAAGTTG
This sequence comes from Rhysida immarginata, assembly GCA_023313115.1. NCBI lineage: Eukaryota > Metazoa > Arthropoda > Chilopoda > Scolopendromorpha > Scolopendridae > Rhysida > Rhysida immarginata. The sequence goes on along the minus strand of JAHWFO010060973.1, from coordinate 684,584 downwards.
TAGTACCTAAGAAAAAAAAAAGTACGATTTAATTTTTTAAATTTCAAAATTTCAGCATTTTTACAGCATCTACCGGTCTCGGTGATACGATTTATCCCATAAATAGAATAGTGGGCTCTGAAATATGACTGTACGCCAGATTAAAAAGCACTTGATTATACAGCACATGCTTTACATTAAAGAATTCGATAACATGAATATATAAGTAATAAGCTAAGTGGTAACACAGCTCTATAAAATGCTAAGAGGGAGTTTAAATTTCACAGTATTTAATAAAATTGTAAAGCTCTCATACCGTAGAGCTCTTGAAAGGCTAACGCCCCCCATGGATTTCCAGAGCTTGATTACCGCTTTTTTCTCGGTCTCCTTTAAATCTCTACAACATTAAAATTTCAGATGGAACTGGAAAATGTACTTAGGAAAGTTTAAAAGCGATATTTTCTTAGAATTGCAGGCTGAGTAAGAGATGACCGGTTATATTTTTTTAATTTTAGACACTTAATTTTTTTTTTATTCAAAATAATAACGATTAAGTAATTAACGGTATCGCCTTTATTTTATTAACATACATTTTGTTTAGTTGTTAATAAAAGTTATTCATAATTTTTATACAAAATCTAAAACGTCACATTCTGAGTGAAACTATTACAGTTGACTCGCGATAATCCGACAGTTACGGGGCCGAGCGGGTGTCGGATTATCAAACAATGTCGGATTACCAAAGACTATATTCATTGGCAGTCATCCGACGCGGCGTCGGATTACTGAGCGTGGTGTCGGACTGTCAAATGTCGGATTATCACGAGTCAACTGTATTATCTTAATACATGTAGATTGTTTTTAAATCATTTTTCAAATAAAAGTTCCAGTTAAAAATTTTCAAGCTAAAACAAAATGAAGCTGTTTTTATTTTTTGCTTCAAATTAATCTAGTTTTCACTAGCATCTCAGTAAAATTTGTTAAATTCTGGGCATGCTTTATGCTTTTAACACGTATTGACATCTTGTACATAATTATTCCCTTTAAAAAATGGACTTTGTTTGTTTTTTTCAATGAATAAAATCATTGCTAAGGCGTCGAATTAGTGCTCAACTGGTGGCCTTGCGTGCCATTCCAACGTCGAAGCACTTGCCAATTTCCTCTCTCGAATACGGCTGTCTTGGTCGATGGCATAATTCTCTGCTGCATCTCATTCCACCTGTAGCATACCAATTGCTTGAAAAAATGTAAATATTATTTATACTTCATCATTTTTCTAAATATTTCTTGAATCTGTCTATCGAAAAAAGAATTGAGTCAATTAAAAATCTAATTCAACCGCCCAAGCATTGCCCGATACCAATGAGAGTAGTGAAATGAGAAAAAATTAGCAGTCCTCACATGCATTGCTTCTTTATGTATTTGGCAATGGGAGCACAGCTTTATCTCCAAATGCAGTTCCCGTGTAATAAAGTTTGGCATTAATTGGGTGTCCCGAGAATTATTCTGCTTAACACTTCCACGCATTTGTTGGCTTCCATTGTAAACGGATGGTTGGGTTGTTGCAAGCCGAAACTCTCCAATTGGCACCCATCCAGCTTTTCACTTCAGAAAACTTTTCAATGTGTTGTTGCAAATAAACCACAACCACAAACATGCTTTGGTTAACCAGCAGAATCGCCATCTTTACACTAGCTCAAGTGATAAGGAGAGTCGCATCCCCAACCCCATCACTTCTGCTAAGCAGAATGTGTTATGCTCTAATTATCAGTAGGTCATCTCCCACCAACTCCTGTAATCTTCAAAATCATTAGAGTAATTTTGATGAGAATGGAAGACATATTTGAATAATTTCATCAACATGTATTGTTCTAATAGGAACTCGCATTTGCCATGTCTAAATACGTGGGTAGGTGATTTACTTCCTGGGAATGTTTAAGTATCTGCACATTTCTTCATGGTTATCTTTTTTTTACTTTAGTGTCAGGGATAAGATTATATTAAAAACTGGGTCTTTTCTAAGCATACTTGTACACAATTATATTTAAAATATAAAACATTTATTTATAAAAATAAAGCTCCCAACGTATTAAATTAGTTAAGTGTAAAGAATATATTTTTAATTCGTAATTAAATTTAAAATTTTATTTATCAATTTACGTTAAGAAGCGACTATGATAAATATAACCAGTTCGTTGCCAATTAGCTAATCTATGATATATCTTCTTCACGCTCCAGATATTTGCTTCCTTTTCTTCATCTTTGCCTTTATCTTTTCCTTGAATAACCACCTTTCAAACTTAAAACGAACTTCATGAAAACCTTCAGAAAAGGAATAAACCCAAAAATGGAAAGCTATTAAAAGTATTTAAGTATTTCTATTCTGCAGGATGAATAAAACAGATCGAATTCTTATCCCTATAACAATTCATCTAAATTTAACAGGCATATAAAGTGATTTTTTTTTTAATTTTTAATCTTACTCATTTTTCAAAAGCGTAAAAAAAAAGAAACCAAAGAAAGAATCTCTTATTCACTCTGTCTTTATTCAAATTTCTACTTTTTGTGGCCATTTTTATCGTCAACTTTTCCTTCTCTTGTTCTTCACTTGATACCGAACTACCCAAAACTGAATCCCAGACGGGAAAATAAATAAGTGAATAAATAAATCAAGGGTGATACCAATAAAAATGGCAGTAGCGCTGCCAGCAATCGCCAATGGACGAATAAAATAAGAAACAATGACGTCACGACCGCCTTTAAAACAACCCTTTTACACCCCGTCAAATCCCTTTTGTCTCAAACCTCATTCTTCTAGCTTCCTTCCGCCAAAAAAGGCTCGTAAAAATAGCAATAACAACAAAAAACAAATTCCTGATAATAAGATTTTCAAATCATCATTTTCTCTCTTTTTTTTTTTTTTTTTTTTTTTTACCTGATTACTGATCACCATTTTTAAATTATTCTTACTAGATGAACTTTCTGAAATAAGAAAGTTCTTATTTATTCGGTGCACATACTTTAAAATAATATTTTTCCCATGTCAAATTTATATGAATTGAGATGGAATACAATGACGAACTGTAGTAATAATATGGAGAGTGAAATGGTAGAAATATCAACCGGCTTTATTCGGCGAAAAGGTCAACCACTCTAACCTAGATTAGAAGTGTTGTTGTCCTCCATCTGAACTGATAGCACAGCTCGTTGTGCTAGAAAGGGGAGTAATTTCTTCCAATTTCTCTCGTTGTAAACAATTACCATTTTTTAGATAGACAATGGAAAGTGCGGAATAGTAATGACGTATTCAGAGAGTAGTTTTCTCTTTTGTTTGAATAAAAGAAGAGTGAAAGCCAGAAGACGCCCAAGAGGCAAAGTACAGCATAGTGTAAAAAACGAAACCGCAAATCCCTTACATATTTTATATAAGTAATGGGTGAAAAATAGGTCTGTTAAATGATGTATCTGTTAAGGATCGTATTTTGGGAATGTGTTTGCATTTTCTCACAGTAAATTGTTAATAGGTGAAATTAGAAAAGTGCTTTCCTTCTGATGAGTTAATCTATTACCGAAGCGAAATCTTCTTCTAGTGATTTTTAATAAGTTCGATTTCTTAATAGATTAGCTATAGGCTCTGTGCAGCCGTTGTAGGGCGTCACTGAATTTGACCTACAAAAAGTCCCCAATTTTTCCACCAGATGACAGTCGTATAAGCAATCTGTTAAAGCTCTAGATTAGGAAAGTAAGGCAAACCTTTTCCGCGCCGCCCGCAGCTGCTGATCGGTAGAACAGGAGTCACGCGAGTTTTTCAGCCATTGTTGGCCCAAACGCAGCAATAGATACCATTGAAATGCATGTGGAGGATGCAATTTAGATTAAATTTTTATTGAAATATTCGTTAATTGATGCAGATTTTTAATCCGAATAAGCAAAACTTCAGGCTTCTTCAATCGATTGCTCCCTGGAGGTTAATAAGTTCGTTAAAATATCCGAAGAAATAAAAAAGCAAGGAAATTTATAACTTCACTGAATGTTGTTGAGATGTTGCATTGTGCAGTTCCCAGACGATATGAAAATATAACTTTTCCATTCTATTGTAGTGCTAAAAAAATTACTGAAAGTTTATATTACAAGTCGAATATAATTCTTTTTAAGAAAATATAATTCAATTAACAAGGTTAAACTTCTGTGAAATGTGGAAGTAGGACATTTAAAAAATTTGAAATAAAACTTTGATGTTAGGTTATTTTTTTTTATTTTTATTTTATTTTATTTAGGAAAGTTAATTATCACTCATCATTAGAGGATACTATAGTTACTTGAATGTAACGTTTAAAATTGAATAACGAAAGTTTGCTAAAAAAATATAGAAAGTTTTAACTAGAACAAGTCTTTGATAGATTTTTACCTTAACATTATAGACCTCCATAAATGAATAAATGAATAAATTTTAAATTACACTGCATGTGTATTTTTTTTCTGAATTTTATTTTTTATCAAAGTATCATTTTTTTCCAAATTATAATTTTTAAAATTTTCTATCAAAATATAATTATCGAATTAATTTTTCTGTTTATATCAAAACTTCAATTTAACAGTTTTTATTAAATTATATTATGATATTTTTATAATTATAATAGTATTAATATAGTCTAATAATATTTATAATTTAATAACATTAAAATAAATGTTAAATTGAAGTTTTGATAAAAATATAAAAATTAATTTGATAAAAGTTTATTAAATTATTTTTAATAAAAATTTATAAAATTATATTTTGACGAATAAAATTACAAAAAAAACCTACACGTAGCATGTATTTTAAAATTTATTAATTTATTCATTCATTAACCCTTCATAAATGAGGTGAAAAACTAAAAATTTAATCTAGTTATCATTAAATTACTTCAACTTTATCATTATTTATATATAGAAAATTTTAATTGAAAACAAATTTTAAAGGAAAATCAATAGTTACAAAATTTATTGATTGTCAGTTAAATTTCCAGACGATAATAATACGAAAAAAAATTTAAAAATTGCATTTTAGCCGAATTTTAGAGTAAACGTAACTCAATTGATAGGGCCAATTGGGCCAACAATGGCGGCGCGGAAGAGGTTTGCCGTACTTTCCTAATCTAGAGCTTTGCAATCTGTTCCAAGGTCTACAAAACCTTCATAAAGACCTTCATCTGTGCTATTGAGTTATTGAGTTTAAGGTTCGAGCCCAGACCGTGAAAATTTCTTTACTATTTTTCTCTACTATTTAATTATTAATATTGGAGGTATGCTGTGAAATAAACCATCCAAAGACCCATTTCCCAATTAATTTTAATTTAAATTAATATAATTTAATCCAATTTAGTACGCAATTCTGCTACTAGGCGTGCTTATGAATCACATCTGCACGGAGCCTATAGCTAATTGAAAAGTTTTGCTATAACAACAATTCTGTGCTCTCTCGACTATCTTTAATAGAGTTAGCTTTTAAAACTAGTGCAAAAATTCCGCCATACTATTTTAAAAATTTGTAATATAATTTTTAGTTAAATCTAATTTATTTTTTCCTATCATCCTATCAAACATATTTCTGTACAGTATCGACTCCCATATCTCTAAATTTTATCGGAATAAACTCGCAAAATCCAATTTTACTAATTGAAAATAGCAATTTCTTCATGAGGTAAAGTCATTTCAGAAAGGCATAGCTTTCCTAAATCAAATCAAAATCAGACAAATTTTTGTTTAAGAATACAGCATCTTAATGAAATTTTGCATGATATGAGACGTCAGAGATTTTAGATGGTCCGAGGATATCGTTCCATTGGGTCAAAATAGATTAAATTTGAGGGAAAGTCGAATGGAGTGGTTCGAGCGACCTCTTTCATTTTTCTTCAAATTTTATCGAAGCATTAAAAACGAAGCAAATTTACAATAACTCCACGTCAAGATCAAAAAGTCAATTCACTTCAAACATTCCCCAAAGAACAAAGTTAAATAAGAATGTTCTAAGCAATGTCAGACCAGAATGGGCTCTTATTATTTAAACAGGAAATTAAAGAGGACGGTATCGACCTTATGACCCGATCACCGCCCACAAAAATATCGATTGCACGTTAGCACCATGACTAAGCCCTTCTCCTAAAAGAATATCCAAATCCCTGTTACCATCAAAAGAAAATAATTTCTCGTCATTTATCAATAAACTTTCGTAGCTTGAATTTTAAAAAAATACGAAAAGCTTCATGTTAATCTTATTTGATGACAAAGATTTCTTTTGTATTTGAAATTCACGATCATGTTTTATTTCTTTTCAAGGATGCTCGCTAAGAAAATGTATACTATAAACTATTTGAAGAGAGCTAGTATTTAAAGGGAACCTAACGAAAGCAACAAAAGTTCTAATCAAGAGTGTAGTGTTGGCTCGACATTTCACTTCATATAATATAGCCTACTGTAATCAAAATAAACGCATTTAAAAACCATCTAAAGCTAGATGATTTGATTGATCTTTAATAAATAATGGACAATACTTACAATTCTGTTCTTTAAACAATTTCTGGGTTTTCCATTAGTAAGAGTGAATACGAACATAGATTATGATGTAATGACTTGTGATCATGAATAAATGTGCACATAAGTACAGTGAAGCTTTTACAGAATTTGGAAGCAACATAAGTGAATGAATACATAATAAAAGATATACATGTATAATTTTAATTTTATTGCATACAAGCAATGAACATTCATTAACCACTCAAGCAGGATTTTCTACACTAGTGGGCAAACTACAGAGGACTTTAATATTTACAAATTCAAAACGGAAATCCCATTTGCTGAGTCAGTTTGTCATGTCATTAGATTGGATTAAATCATAATAATCAATCTGATGGCATAACACAAGAAGTCGGGCTGGCAAAAAGCCAACGCAAACATAAAGCCAAGCGAGGAGCGGAGGTGAATCGTGGAGGGAGCCCTGTGCTCCTCAATGATAATCAACCATTCCAGACACACAAGAAAAGGAATGGAGCACGCCGATTGGTGTTGCATAAACGAATGAATGCTAATTAAAGGCGGATATAAAGAGAAAGCGAAGAAATAAAATTATAGAAAGTGTTCAGATCTCATGTATTTTTAATGGGAGGGGGGGGGGCAAAGATTCAGCTATTTGGAAGAAACCGCATAGATTAACTGAGAAGCAGAATGATAAGAGTTCTCGGCCTGCATTTCCCGATAGTCTTTTTTCTGACTTCAGCGACATTAGTGTTTCTGCGGCTATTGCAGCAGTTTTCCCGAACACTTTCTCTGAGGCTATTGATTCCCATACTTCATTCGACGAAAGCATAGACAAGGAAGGCAAATCTTCCAAATTGATTCAGGAATCCGCCATCACTTATAACAGGCAAGATAAATTGAACTTATAACAGGAACGCCCGCCCCGGGCCGTGGACAGAGGAAACGAACCATATTTGGATTGGAGGACCCAGGTGAGCCACCGTGGACACCAAAAGCGAAGGTGTTACTTGAGCAGTCGTTATTGTTCCGGACGAAGACCGCCTTTCGCGAAGGAGATACGGCAACTGGAGACCCTCGCTACCGAAGACAGCATTCCTGTTAGCCATTCAAGAGCAGAGGCGTAGCCATCTCCGCATGCACCAGCCATTTTACTCGAGCCCGTGAAGGAGAAGCCTGAGGCGAAGCCTGGTTCAGATATTTCTTGTAGTAACCCAGTATCTCTCCGGGAGTTCTTCGTGTCGTCACTTACTAGTCAGCATAGCTTCGCAGGTGGTGGTCACGCAGCGGTGGAATTGTTGCGTGAGCCATACCTGGCTTCTATTGCGGTGTTGTGTGGTAGGATGTTTATTCCTTGCTTACTGTGAAGTTAAAGTAAATCCAGTCTTCCTAGAATTTATGCTCACTGTCTGTCCTTTTGATTATCTCAGATTTCATCGTTTATGCATTTTAGTAATTGAATTTGCTTATCTCTGAATAGGCACGGGCCGCCCGTCGATTTACCCTCCGTGGTCGCCGCTTTCTTGTGTTGCGGTGCCAGCTGCGACTTCGCCTATTCCGTCTCCCACTGGCTCGTTGACAGAGGAGTTACCAATTGATTAATAATTTGTAAATTAGCAATCATTATGCGCACTCTGTATTTATTATATAAAATACACTGATTGGAAGAAATTAATTGGACACTTTCGATTTTAGACGTTTTGTCGAATATCTAGAAAAATACTTGACGAATTATCCTGAAATTTCAGGGGTTTATAAACTTGAAAAACTACAGTACAGACAACACCCTGCAATCAGAATAGAAAAATATTAAATATTTGCTGAAATATGAGCATTTTTACTAAATATTGTTTAACTGCGCATGCACATGCGTTACCAAATTGTCTTTTGCATAATTTATTAGCCAAATGTATAGATCTACTCTTATAAAAAGCCCAGGCAAATATCGTGAAAATTGAGAAAGATATCGCCGATAGAATGAGTTGAATTTCAGTTGCTTTCAAAAATAAACAAAACGATAAGGGGCTTTCTCTAAACTTTTATTTTTGGATCGGACACCAGTATCAATTTCTTCTTCTTACGCTGATATGAAGTCAATAA
>JAHWFO010060973.1:627356-675892 GCA_023313115.1 Rhysida immarginata | reverse complement strand
TGAAATTCAACTCATTCTATCGACGATATCTTTCTGAATTTTCAAGATATTTGCTTGGGCTTTTTATAAGAGTAGCTCTATACATTTGGCTAATAAATTATGCAAAAGAAAATTTGGTAACGCATGCGCAGTTAAACATTATTTAGTAAAAATGCTCATATTTCATCAAATATTTAATATTTTTCTATTCTGATTGCAGGGTGTTGTCTGTACTGTAGTTTGTCAAGTTTTCTGTAAATGGCATTGCATTGGGTTGAAAATCCTGCGTGTTATAAATAAAAAACTTACAAAAACATTTCGACCTTTTTAAAGAAACCTGAATATATGTGCTATTCTCATACAAATGAACACAGAAAAGTAAAACAAGCCTCTTAAGCATATGCTACAGCTACAATGCATTTCAAGCATTATTTTGTACAGGGTGATTCCAAACATTCACTTTTTTGGTTCACTTCTTTGCTGGTCCCCTATTTGCCTTCGGAAGAAAACCTTCCCTGAAATACAGGGTGAATACAAAAGTCTGAACCCCCCTTTTAATTTTTGAATCGAAGCAGATATGTCAATTTTGATGAATCCAATGAAGAGGAAGTTGTGGATGGCCCATCCCATGGTGCACTTTTCACCATCCCAAATATGCAAATTAGGACACATTCAAAATTTATCTCAAAAACCATAATGGATAGAGAAAAAACCCAATTGCAAACTTGTTCAGCATAAAAAACAAACAAAACAAAAAAAAATCATCCAAATCGGACCAACCAATCACCCACATTCACGTGGTGAACTGTTTGTAGCTTACAAACAGTCACACTGCACAAGGAAAACTGAATGTTGATATTTCCACCATGTAAAGCGTGCAAATCAAAAAATAAACACAAATTACCATACCCACATTCACTTTCATGCGGAAAAGCAAATAAAAGGCATGTTTCAGCACACAGAAGACAGAACAATTCCAGGATGGCAAGCTACACTGTTCCGGAAATGGTCAAAAGCTACACGTGATTGTGGGTGATTGGTTGGTCCGATTTGGATGATTTTTTTTTGTTGTTTTGTTTGTTTTTTTATGCTGAACAAGTTTGCAATTGGGTTTTTTTCTCTATCCCTTACGGTTTTTGAGATAAATTTTGAATGTGTCCTAATTTGCAAATTTGGGATGATGAAAAGTGCACCATGGGATAGGCCACCCACAACTTCCTATTCATTGGATTCATCAAAATTGACATATCTGCTTCGGTTCAAAAAATAAAAGGGGGGTTCAGAATTTTGTATTCACCCTGTATATGAGGTGTAACATCCTTTTTCTCCCCTAAAATTTCAGGATAATTCGTCAAGTATTTTTCTAGATATTCGACAAAACGTCTAAAATCGAAAGTGTCCAATTACTTTCTTCCAATCAGTGTATTTATTTATTGACTCAATCTTTTACGATTGTAAAAGATCAATTCAATCTTCCATTGTTTAATTAACAATGTGAAAATTTAAATCGTCTCCTTCCTCCTTCTCTGACACGACTTTACATCTCTGGGTAAATTAAGGTTTTATATTTAATTGAAGTAATAAAAGTACGTGATACAGTTATATAGCGTAATGGAAAGAGTGCAAACGAATCCGCTTCGACACGAATTATGTAGTCCAATTACAGAAGAATAGCACACTGATGATTTTCATATTAGTAAAGACTATTATTCCATACAAAAGTCTTTGCGACTAAATTCTCAGCAATACAATTCATCTGGCCACATGAATCATTTGGAAGAGTCCTCTGTTCAGCGAGTTCCACGGGCTGTGAATTCAATGAACATTCACAAATTAGTACTACATCACCTGGAGATGTAGTAGATCTCTATCTTGCACCACTTGACCAGGATACTTTTTTCCAGAACGGGGGCAGGTTTTACTGCCGAGATAATGACTGCTCTGATAAGGTCTCTATTGCGGGCGAGATTTCAAGCTGTATGCCGCGCTTGGCATTTGGTTCCTCAGCGTGTAAAAGTAAAATAGAATACGCTGGCGATTTAAGACTTTGAATGATAGCATTGATACTTTGTCTAATCACCTGTCACTTTGTCTAATTTTTTTCAGATCAGCTGCCTACGTTTTGTTGACAAACCCCGTTGTGGCACCAATGTCCGTACTTAAAGGATAAACATCAATTGAAGACTACGATTAATGTTATTTATTTTTCAATTATCAATATTGTACTGTAATCATTTCTATATTGCTATAGTAAGGAAATAAATATTATTTAAAATTACATCCGTCTCCTCCCTCCTTCTGTCACATTTAAGATACACTCTGCTTTTAAGTTAAAGTACATGAGAGCTATGTTAGAAACATGAAATTTGAGAAGTATATTCCTTCCATGACGTAAGGGACGTAAGAAATCCACGATGAAGGATTTTAGTTCTAATCCCTTCACTTTCCTTTTGAATTTTTAAAATTCAATTAACGGAATGAAATTTTTACCAGCCGAAAGCAAGTTGTGACGTCGGTGTTTGCTTGCCATCTGTTAAGATGAAGTGGGTTTTTTGCAACTAATCCAAACTAAGAACAAATCTCAAAACGAAACGCTTCAGATGAAACGATAGATTTAAGTTAAAACAGAAAAAAAGTGCAATCCGCATCTTTCAGGGCTTTATTAAGGAAACTCTGATTTGAAAACAGTACAAGCTTAGCTTGTTCGTTGCTCCACATCATCTCATTTCATTGATCAACAAAGTCGGACCTTGTAGGACAAAGTTTTGCATTGACACTGGCTTATTGATAGAAGCTGGCCTATAAGTTCCGACGAATAGTACTGAGTCCTGACGCGTGTTGGAATCTGTCTCTGTCGGTCAAATTGTGTTCCTTACCATTGCCATGACGTCAATTTTCCGTTTCTGTAGCTTGCCTCTTTTGGATAATATCATTCACTATTGATTTGTGGAAGTTTAACTTACTTTATGATATAAGCCTTTTTAACAGAGGTCGCCTAGTTGCTTGGACAAAGGCGCATTCAGTTGTTTCAACAAATAGCAATTTAAATAATCTGTGTTTTCAGGGATCTAATACATATTTTGTTTAATATTTTGATGTAAAACATAGAACAGCTCATTTTTAGGCACATCCGGCTTCAAATGGTTGCCATTTATTTAGCTTAAAGCAGGGATTCCCAACGGGGGTCGACGAAATTTTCAAGGGGGTCAGTGAAAATCAAGAAGTCGATTGGGGTTCCATTAATAATTAGAGGAATAATCGAAAATGTAATGCAAGCGCGTGATCGGCAGTGGACGTGCCAAAGCCTATAGCTTTATCTCCACTTTTAACTGTCTTACGCCGAAGACATTTCGAGAGAAAAGCGATTTCTAATATAATTTGGGAAACTTTTTTTTTGTCAATTCATAAAAGATCCTTTTGGTGTGCTTATACAGAGGAGAAAGGACAATATTTCGCGTGGTGTAAAATGAGTTATTGTAAGTCAAAAAGTTTATATAAGCATGTAGTCTTTTATTAATGGTTTCTGAGATACAACCATTCGTTAAATATTAAATAATTTAAAGTAAATAATTTAACTGTGGCGCTTCATATTGATTTCATTATTCACTGTAATGTAGCGCTGCAAGAATTGTGTAAACGTAAAAAGTTTGTTAAATTCAGTTTGTCATCTGTACTGCTGTTTTTCTCAAATTGGAAAAATGCCGCACGTTTTCTCTAATGTGGAGTACACTTAACTGCAGTTTTTTCTAATCGCTGGAGTGGTGGCGATGGAACAGTTGGCTGGCCAAGAAGATCACCTAACCGAACTCTCTTGGATTGGTTGGTTAATGTGTTGAGATTGGTTAATGTATGAGGTTTATAAAACTATAGCCAATGCACGAGACGAGCTTATTCCACGTAATTGCACAGATGTTATGAACCAAATAAGAAAACGTGAAGGTGCCTTCAGGCGCGAAACTCGCTACGTTCTCAAAGAATTGAAAACTGCATCGAAGTAGCGTACGTGGTGGAATATTCGAAAATTTGTTATGATAAATTTATTAGAATGTTAATGCAATAAAATATGGAATGTAATCAAACAGCTCTATCTCAGAAAACATTACTAAAAGACTACATATTTATAACAAAGTTTTTGATTTACAATAACTCATTCTATCATACAAGAAACATTGAGTTTTCCTCCCGGGACATCCTGTATATTTCCTTGTAGAGAAATAATGATACACACACAGTATACAGGGTGATTCAGAAAGGTAGGTCAAGTATTCCATGCACAGTTTGTAGCGGGGAAAAAATTTTTTCCTATAAACATGGGTTCGGAAATGCATCCTTACAGAGATAATGCAACTTGTACGAGGTGGAAATGACATTACATTAAGTGTTCAAAATGCCGACCCTGAGCCTCGGTGCAGGTGTTTAGTCTGCGGACGAGATTCTCGCGAACTCTGGTGAAAATGTCCGGAGAATCACTGACTTCTCCACAAGCTGTTGGTAAATCCTTTCCGCTTCAGTAGCATTACCCTGTGCCTCGCCATAGAGGAGATACATGGCCACCAGCTCCGCACTATTCAAGCGATCCATTGTACGACAATGGAGTTACATGTTTCGTTTCCTCTTTTTTAAAGGAGAGAACACGAACAATTTACATGTTTAGATCCTAATTTACATGAACCCTACCATTGCCGTCCTCTCGAGTCCGCCTGGCCGTGGGTTCGAATCCCGCCGTGGGCCTGGATGTTTGTGTTTGTCCCGGGCTGCGTACAGATATAACTTTTGTAAAAGGCGTAAAATGACCTTAGTAGTCAACGCCTTAATTTCTAGAACCCCCCCCCCATTGGAAATTTAACTTGACACGCCCAGTTTTTCTTTCGTTGAACATAGTATAAACACTTGCATCGAAGCTCAGGGTCGGCATTTTGAACACCTACTGTAATTAACAAAATAAAAACCAAGTTACCTTAACTGTGGATAAATAACATCAATGGTAACACAAAGAGCCAAAACCGCTTTTCCACAACAAAATATTTATTACGCCTGGATACGTATTTCGGACGCTACGCGTCCATTTTTCAACAAGACTGAAACAATAAATATTTTTGTTGTGGAAAAGCGGTTTTGGCTCTTTGTGTTGCCATTGATGTTATTTACCTACTGTAATGTCATTCCTACCTCGCACAAGTTGCATTATCTCTGTAAGGATGCTTTTCCGGACCCCTGTTTATAGGAAAAATATTGTTCCCCACTTCAAACTGTAGATGATATTTCATGCTTGACCGACCTTTCTGAATAACCCTGTATATGAGATATACAGTAGGATTGTAACTAGAGTTAATAGAAGATTGTAACTATTTGGTAAAAACTTAAATGGTAATTCTAAAATAGATGTTGAAACATAAATCTAATAAACAATTTTATTTTTTTTTAATTTTATTTTGTATTATAAATGTAATTGTTATCTTTAGGTAGTTATTTATGCAATCTATGTACAACTGGATGTATTTCTATTAAGAAAAAGGTTAGAATCCCTGGCTTAAAGCATTGAGTTTAAGCATACCTGTTGTTAATGCAAGGTAATTTTGTCTGGATAATATAACATTTCAACCATATGACATTTTATTTTTTAATATTTATTCATGTATTTCCGGACTGCTTTTTTCAGTATTGCTAAGTAAATTGGCTACATGTATTATGTTCATTTTTCCAATTCGCCTCTTGCAAATGCAAAAAGCCATCTGACGAGAGAATTGAGAAACTACATTCAGTTAAAATAATTGAATTTTATTTTTAAATGAATTTATCTGTTGTATCCAACGAAATAAACTAGGCCTGTCCTAATTTATTTCGTTGGTCGTATCTTCAAAATTGTAACCACGAAGGTGATATTGATAACTACGGAACATCAAACATCATAAAATCTTACTCAGAATTCCTATAAGAAGTCACCAAATTAAAACGTTGACTATTTTATTTATTTATGTCTCACTGTCAGATTCCACATTAAGTATACATAAATGAATGGAAAAACGGAGCTACACAACTTTCTAAACTGATATAATTTAATTTGTTCTTTTCGTTTCCAAGTGTGAACGCAGTGTTATTTAAAACCGACGGTTTTGTTCAAATAAGAATTTTAACTCGGGGTTATTTGTAATAAGTGAAGTGAAGGAAATCAAAACAATTCTTTTATCTTCAGAACACCAGAGATTTTTTTCTCCGTAGAGAGAAAAAAAAACTTTTCAACTTTCTTCTAACGAATCCATAACCTAACTTTATGCGTTACAATTTACTGATGTGCTTTAAGTCGGCTTATACAACAATCAATTCAACAACAATTTAAAAAAAAAACCCCGAATATTACATGTTAAGTAATAGAGTCCTCCTATCGCATTCGTATATATAGAAAATGCAAATAGTCCACCTCATTTAAAACTTATTAATATTTGCTGATTTTAATTGGCCCTTCGGTTAAATAAATGACGGACTTGGAATTTTCAATTTAGTTTTAAATCACGGTTTGCTCCACTAGAGGGCAACAGCAATGTGAAATCCCTCTTGTGCAAAATTAAATTTGTATTTTTTTGTTCAGAAGTGATTTTATGTTCGTTCTTTGCTTTCTTCCCTTTATTTTCTATTTGAAATGAGGAAAGAAAAAATACTTTTCCTCTATTGATCAATCCATCACACAAAGAAAGTGATCAACTGCCAAGTAAATATTTAATTTTCAATTTCATCTTTTTTTTTTGTTTGAACTTGCACCTTTTCCCCTCTCAAAAACGAAAGGGTTATTGGTAAATTCAATACGTCTCGGAAATTGGAAGAAAAGAAAAAGTTATGAGAAAAGAGAAGTGGATTAAAAAGAAAATTTCTAAAGTTCTTTACTTCTCTGAACAAATAACAGCAATAGAGGCAAACCTCCAGGAAAAAAACTTGCTGAAAAAATTTTTTTTCAAACTATAAAAAGCGTCGTGGAAAGATATTGAAACATGGCTTTCAAGGAGTTTGAACACCCGAGGAAAATAAAAAGTGAAAAGAAAGTACCATCATGACATTCACTTCCGCATCTCCATCTAGAACACTTGTGACTGCATACGTCTAAAGTAAACATCAAAACGAATATATGTATGTGTATGAAGCCCATCACATTCACTGGAACTTTCAAATTTTTTCTCATTTGTCTATCTGTCGAAGTAAAATAAATAAACCCTTTTATCTCTCTTATAATATATCCATGAAATAAAAAATAAGAAAAAATGAAGAACCCATTCAGACAATCTACCCTTGCCGAATAAAACATCAAATGGGTCCTAATCAGAAAGAAAAAAATTTATGATCCCAAGAGTTTTAATTTTTCACAATCTAAACTTCAGCAAATAAGTTTTACAATTTATAATTCAGAGAAAAACTTTATTGAATTAAAAAATATAGTCTAATAATTATTCCATAATGGAGGAGTAACCTCTTGTAAAGGACATCAGTTTTAATCTACTGCTAAAGAAATCTTTCTACAATCACGTGCTACTTAAAACAGACAGAACAATTTCCTTCTCAAAAGGGATGAAACTAATTACCTCCTCATTATTATTTCATTGAATGCCTTCTATTCGGAGATTAATGATCTCAGGATTAAAGCTTCTAATTCATCAGAGAGCTCAATGTTAGTAAAGACATTTAATAAGAAACACCGCTATTAAGATGGGAATTAAATATTCAGAAAAGGAATGGCAATCAATAAAAGAAAAGTAAGGTTTAAGGGTAAATTGCTACTAGAGGGAAGAAGCAAAAAGGAACAAATTTAATAAATTTATAAACTTAACTTCCCAAACCGAATTAAGTAGCAGTCTAAATTAATGAAACGGATACGGAGCTTTAACAGTGGCGTTTCTACGGAAAAGCCTAAAAGTAATTTTAAAAAAAAGGACTTCGCGTTGCCTATAATACTGAAAAAAGAATTTTATTTTATTCAATCCTCGATTCCTTGCCGCTTTAATGAATACTATATGATTAAGTATAAAGTCTTATAAAAGCGATCTGAAAGAATTACGAAGTGGGTTTATCATTTTCCTAGAAAAGCGGCTTAATTTCTAGTTTTAATTAAAATTCTCTTTTTTCCTAATATTTACTTCAAATACAGGGTGTAAATTTTAAGTTGACAAAGCAGAATAACTCGAAAAATAAGCTTCACACGAAAAAATGCGTAGAATCCAAAGTTGATTATTTTCGAGGGGGCATCTGCTGGTGCTAAAATTAGCCCACCCCCCCCGGCCCCTGGGGGTGGGGCGGGGGGCAACTTTAAAATTTCAAATGGGAACCCCTATTTTTTATTGCAGATTCAGGTCCTACATAAAAAACTACGTACATTTTGTCTGAAACATTTTTTTTTATTTTTGGTAGATGGCGCTGTAATTCAAGAAAATCCATTTTCTCATTTTTGCGTGGAAATAACTAATTTATTATTCATTTCGATTCCTACATTGTTTTAACTACAATGTAATTTGAAGACATTTCGTCAACAAACAAATAACGTAAACATTGGCATTTTTTTCAGAATGTTTACATTTTAAATTCTGATCTTTAGAAGAAAAGATTGTAATTTTTCAACTGTTTTTGTGAGTGTACAACGCCGTATTGCTTTTGAATTTACATTATGAATTATCTTTCTGTGGAAGAAAAAATTGAGATGGTGTACATTTATGGAGAAAGTGGGAGAAATTTTGATAATGCAGTCGCGCTTTATGCTCAGCGTTTTCCTGGCCAAACGCGATCACGGTCTTCTTTTGTTCGAGTTATTAAACAATTTACTGCGGAAGGTAGTGTGAACCAGAAAAAAAGAACCCGTGCAGCTACTGTTTGTGGAGAAAACAATCAAGTGTCAGTCCTAGCTGCTGTGGCTCATAATCCACATGCGAGCACAAGAGAAATATCAAGGCAATCAGGAATTTCACATATGAGTGTTTGGAAAATGCTGAAGCTCCACAAATTTCATCCATATCATGTATCTATGCATCAGGAACTACATGGCAATGACCACCAAAACCGTCTAACGTTTTGTCACTGGGCACTTCAGCAGATGCAAACAAACCAACATTTTTTTGCACGAGTTCTTTTCTCCGATGAGTCAACATTCACAAACCACGGGGAAGTTAATCGACATAACATGCATTACTGGAGTGAACAGAACCCACACTGGATTCGAGAAGTCAACCATCAGCGACCTTGGTCAATTAATGTTTGGTGTGGGATAATTGGCGATAAACTTATCGGTCCATATTTTATAGACGGTAATTTGAATGGCAACAAATATCGTAACCTACTTGAAAATGAACTACCAGATCTACTTGAAGACCTGAGTATTGAACTTCGACAACACATGTGGTTTCAACATGATGGTTGTCCAGCGCATTATTCATTAGTAGCGCGCGAAGTACTACATCGACTTTACCATGGTCGCTGGATCGGCAGGGAAGGTCCTGTGAATTGGCCAGCCAGATCGCCTGACCTTACATCGCCAGATTTTTTCTTATGGGGTTACCTCAAAGATATCGTTTATAAGGAAACGCCAACCACTCGCGAAAACATGATTCAAAGAATAAGAGATGCTTGCGCTGCAATTACACCAGACATGTTATCAAGATGTGTTCAGGAATTTACAAAACGAGTCAATAAATGCATCGAAGTTGGAGGTCATCAATTTGAACATTTAATTTCATAAAACGGCGAGATGCAAGGGATTTAAGGACAACAAGCAGGCCGAAAGTGAGAGGCGAGGGGACTCACTGGAAATACAAGCACCCCGAAATTCATTTACTTGCAAGTATTTGCAAATAAGAAAAAATAAAACGAAAACAATCGGTCCTTTTAAGGACCACCAAATCTTAAACGGGAATAACTTCATCTTTACACAGTCTTTTACTTTTTTACTCTGTTAGTTAATGAGTTCACTCGTTAGTACGTAGGATGTTCGGTTAGTTAGTTAGCTAATCAGTTGATTTGTTTGATAATTATAAAGTTGTGTGGCCTCATGACCACGAAACAAAACAAAATTATCCTAATCCGCGGCAAAAAATAATAAAATAATAACTTTGCGGCAAAATTTACGAAGTAAATAAGTATTTTTTATTTCTCCGTAACCATTTCCACGCAAAAATGAGAAAATGGATTTTCTTGAATTACAGCGCCATCTACCAAAAATAAAAAAAAATGTTTCAGACAAAATGTACGTAGTTTTTTATGTAGGACCTGAATCTGCAATAAAAAATAGGGGTTCCCATTTGAAATTTTAAAGTTGCCCCCCGCCCCACCCCCAGGGGCCGGGGGGGGGTGGGCTAATTTTAGCACCAGCAGATGCCCCCTCGAAAATAATCAACTTTGGATTCTACGCATTTTTTCGTGTGAAGCTTATTTTTCGAGTTATTCTGCTTTGTCAACTTAAAATTTACACCCTGTATATTAAAAATTATGTAGATATTTTCCAATTAGCCTAAGTGTATCCAGAAAGATATAAATAGGATAACATAAGAATTATCTCTCGTATTAAAGTTGCTAATAATGAGAACTCATCATTAAGGAGGAGAAATCAGTTGACAGGAAGAAAAGTTAATCTTCTTTTTTTTTAATCTTTCTTTTTAGGAAACTTAATCTTTCTTCTACCGTCTTCATTTTCCGAACTTTACAATTATCCCAGAGTTCAGAGAGCGAATGCATACTTATATTGGCAAAAATTCAATTATAAAAGGTAAAGAAATTAAAAGTAAAGGAAACTCTTGTACTTTTCAACCCTGACAACTCTCCAGCATATCCTCAAAAAGTATCTTACACGCGTGGCCCACTTGAAAGTATTTGCTCTTTGTTGCGTTCACAATATACTTATAACCAACAGCACAGGAATAATGCAAACGCTTCGAATATAACCACTGCTATTTCGGCAATAAAGGCCAAAGGAGGGTGAAGAACATCAAATGCGCCGAAGGCAAACCTGCTCGACTACGCCACGAAACTTCAGCCTAAGGCCTACAGCGCAAATCTCCGAATTTTGATTGGAAGGATTTTGCATATCATTTACATTAGCATAACATATTCTTTTCACGTTACTACAAAAATCAAGACAAATGGGCATTGGTTTAACAAATAAATTTGAAAATGCAAATATTTAAACATATAGAAATATTTCAACAGATCAAAATATTTAGTTCGATCATTGATTGTTTCGTAGAATCTGGCCCTGACTTCCGCTGACTAAGTTTTCCTTGCTTCGATGCATTAATAAACGACCCTATGAACAGCAAGCTAGGAATATGGATTTTGAGTTAATGTAAAGTAAATATTTGTGATAATAAAATTATAATATAAACTTTATGCATACAATATTTCATATGCCCTGTATAAAATACCTTTACTTGTTTAGCCATCCATGCATTTAATTTCTGAAGAATTATCTGATATCCTTCTTCATATATGGAAACAATCATACTTTTTTTAAATAATACCTTTTTTTTTTAGATATTTTTTTAAATCTCAGAGGAAAACTTGGAAATCGGATTACTCGATCAGAAATGAGCAATACAAAAAAAAGCAATTGTGAAAATTCAACCAATTATAAATCACTTCTATTTAAAGAATTTCTTTTATGCGTTTAAAAAAGTTACTGATTTTATACACACATCGCTACATGTACAGTCGGGTGCAAAAACTGCTCCGTAGAGGCTGAGCTTTCTGAATGTTGATCGGTTGCAAAATCAGGTACTTGTACTGAGAGTCAAGGCAGATTAGAATGGACCTGTCCCTTCTGAATGAAAATAGGGTAGCAGGTATACGCTTGGGATGTGCTCGTCGCGTGCTCCCTCCTGACAATAATAAGCGATAGCGGCTGACAGCAGTATCGTTAAAGTCTCTGCCTACTACCTCGAATGGCAGAGTTCGAATCCAATATGGATAGACATTTTTTTTTTTTTTTGTTCATTATCGCGTTTTTGATTTCGTTTAAATTTTAAACAATGTATGTAAAGAACACCATAAACAGATTAAAATTTTTTCATCCAAGTGTACAATTTGAACTGTTTATTTGAGGGTTTAAAAAACTTTTCATGTTAATTGTCATGCTTTATTCTATATTTTAGTTTTTAATAAAATTCATACCACCGTTACTTTTATAAAAATCCTCTTTTGTTCAAATCATTTAATATTCTCTACTATTAAAATATATAATCCTATATATTAATACGCAAAGCATTTTTTGCAATGACGTATATTAAAGATAGACTCCGAATCCTATTGTTAACAGCGGCAAGAAGTGAAGCAAATTGAGCCATGATAATTCTGGGCAGGAGTGAGCCGTGGAGTAATTAGCTGTCTGGCTGCTTTGTTTTTGAAAATTTTGGGCCTGAGGAATAATTAATTCAAAACCATTCCTCAAAGTTAAACTGCGTATAACTGTACAAACAGACAAGAAAAAGGATCAGGAATCATTTTCCACAAAAATAAATCAAAAATACGTAACTAAAATGAAAATACGTAACTGAAAGACAATCGAAACGAAATTGAAACCATGATCGAAAAATTGTTTATAAAATATAATAAAATACTTCAAATACAAAGTAAACGAAAAGATAAACTTATCACTCCGTGATCGGCGTGTGAAAGAATTATTAATCAGCTACTCTTGTGTTTAGCATGTGTTTTGCATCATCTTCACTCACTTTCGGCCATGACAGTTCTGGGCATGCAGCTTCCCAATTTGCTTCAAGTTACAACAATAGGATTCAGAGTCTATCTTTAATATACGTCATTGATTTTTTGTAAGAGCAAAATAGCACTTCTGCGCATGGACATCTGAAGCCAACAAAGAAAGTTACGAAAATCCGTCAGAAGCCAGGGATTGTTGTAATGAGACAATATTCTATCATTGTTTTGAATTAAATAAACTGAAGATTTGCAGAAAGAAAATCCTGCCTTGATCATTTTATGACGTTTCCTTGAAAAACTCTGAAAATGTTATGTTAAATGTTATATCGTTAGAAAGAGCTTTAAAAACTGATAATTTTATCCGCTGACACTTTATGTCTCAGTTTAATACTTTCAGAGAAATTTAGTTTAAAGCTATTTTGATTTTATATTTTAACTCATTTCCTATTCTTTGTGCATAATGAGATATTTAAGCTCTGATTATTCTATTTGTTTGTGCATAATGATTATTCTATTTGTTGCTCTGACAATTTTTAATTTTATTATTTTTTTAATTAAAGAGATAGGGATTAATAATAAGATGGGTTGTTCTCCGTCAAATTTTGATGGGATCCATCTAGTTTTATAATAAATTAAAAAACTTTTTGGATGGTTTTGGCATAATTGTCGTTGATTATTTTATATACACACAATAAATGAGACTTGTAACCTTATCGAGCGCTGCATCAACTTATCTCTTGATCACGCATATAATTATATCGATATTGTGCACCATATATGTTGCATTATTAACGAAATAGATTAGTTTATTATTAATAAAACAAAAATTCTCATCAGGACAGTCAAAATAATCTTTTTGTCAACATAGTTGAGCAATAAGATAAAATAAATAAAAGACTCTTTGACCACAACAAAAATATAAAAGGAAAAATACGACCTTATCCTTTTATATTTTTGTTGTGGTCAAAGAGTCTTTTATTTATTTTATCTTATTACTTTTATCCACATTTTCTTCCTCTTCTATTTTTTCTGGTGGTTGTGCAATTTTTTGCCAACTCTCGAAAAGTCTTTTATATAGTTGAGCACGTGACGTAAAACTTGCCTACCCCCGATGCTAAGCAAAAACTTAATGAAATCGTTCCATAGTAAGCGTGCTCGACTAGATACCTAGAAGAAGTAATCTCATTGGATTGAAGTATTGTAAGGAAGCCGAACAATTAGGTAAAAACCTTTATGCACCCGACTGTACCTCACACAATCACCGACTAATTTACTGGAACCCCCGTCCACCAAGTGCAAATGAGCCGTTCCCTCGTATGCATGTTCGAGATGATCTCAAACGAAATATAGGGAAACAATGGACATAATAGCATATCTACACCACAATTCCAACCACATCATAGGCCAGGTGCACACGTGCTGCAAAAGTTATCAGGACGCTGCGGCATGTCAATCTGCAAATTATCGGCGTTCCAATTCACACTCTGCGGTGAAAATACGATGATAGGTCACAGCGACAGTCTCTCATTTGCCACCAATCGAGATGGATCGTACACGCGCGAAATATTTAAGAAGAAAGTTGTTTTTTCATACTTAGTGTACAAGTACGTAAATCGTGAAGGTGAAATTAGAAAAAGGAAGTACTGGATTCATCCATAAAACAGCGTGAGTTCTTGAAGGGAGCTTTTAACGTATGCTTGATGGATCTCAGGGAATTTAAATATATGAAAAGGACGAAGTCCCACTTAAAGACTTGAACATCTAAAAATTTTGTTATTCAATGTACTTATTTTAAGTAAGGTTGTAAAAAATTGTACTTACTGGTTACATTTTTTTCTCCGTTTGCTGGTTGAAGTTCTCAATAATGGCTTCACAAATGTTTTCCCAAGCAGACTGTTTTTTAATTCGGTCTTTATAGTCCTCATCCCAAATTACCGGGCGAGTTTTTACTTCTTCGATGAAAAGTTCGACATCCACATTTTCATCAGACATCGTTAGACAGACTTCACAAGCTGTAGATACGATAAGAGCTACGACGCTGCGGCAGATGTGCACTCCCCTATAGACAAATGAGCATTGCCAGCTATCGGGGTATAGGAATGTGATGCGCGTCTCACAGGTACCTGCGGCAAACTTGATGTATCAGTAGTGATGTCGGCGTCAGATAGGTATCGGCCGTAGCCTATGTGATTTTCTCGTAGAATACGGGTATCGGCGTCCCGTGTGAATCCCAATAGCAGTTGCTCTGCATTTCTTCTTATGCGATTGAAAATGCCGCAGTGTTCCGATAACTTTTGCAGCAAGTGTGCACCGGGCCTTAGGCAGCAAAAGAACTAACAGATTTTCGTCGGGATTCTCAAAATTTAGCGGGAAAAAACAGGAAAAAAAAGAATCCAAGAAAATCTTAATGTGATGCTTTGAGGGAATTTTTCTTAGCATTGCCTCGGTTCTTTAAGTATCAACGCCTAAGTGGCACATTATATCTTAGATGACTATATGGATCCCTACGTGGCAACTATGTGTTGCAAGATGGTAGAATTTTACGGCAGAAGAATTCTTCATGCCATAAACTCTAAATTGCAGCTAGTAGTTGAAGGAATACAGGGCAGACTTGGTAGTGATCAACCGGCCAGCGTAATTACTCGAAGGGATGAATTTAGAACAGTCGATATTGAAAGCCACAATCAATACTACTATGCAACTTTGTATTGCCATACAGATGGCATGAACCAGCATCCCTGTTGTAGCTTCAGGGATTTTGTAGAATCAATGCCCAGAAAAATCCAAGCGGCTTTATAGCACGTAGGGGAGCAATCCGTATTCGGTGGGATTCCTAATAAATTGGTTTGTGAGTGCAACATTTATAATCTAAATCTTTTTAGCTTTTGTTTTTGTTTTTGGCATGAAGAAATAGGCATAGTAGGAAATATTCTTATCTTCGAAAGAAATAAAATTTCAATTAAATTATACATTTAAATGATTTGTTAATACTAATTTTTAAATGGACAGGTATATTCGATATCTCGATGTTTTATTACAATGATATTAACACAAAATAAAAAGAAATATACATTTTTCAGAATATTCGAGACATGTAAAAACGTCCATATACTTCAAAAATTCACATTTGTTAATTACATTGATGAGATCTATAAAATGGTAAAAAGTGTCATAGACTTTTTGCAATCCTCCCCTTAATAAAATACCCGAAAGGCTTTTAATGTTAGAGTGTTTTTCCGGTCATTCCTAAGGAACACATAATTTTATTGTCTTTTCTTATTTCATCTGTGTAAACACATTAAATTTAAGTGAAGGACAGAAGAATTATCCCCAAGTGTTATAACACAACGCTTTGCAAAGTGGACAATTTTATAGTTCCACTACCCAAACGCACAGAGAGTTAATCAGAGAGACGACAGAGAGCGGAGAGGACAACTATAAAAATATTTTTAAAAGGTCAGAATAAACCGCATAAGTGGAAATCTTTTCATAAACCTACAATTCTTGATCCAGTGCCGTCTTTGAATGAGAAAATTCCCTAAATCGTGAAATGAACTCCGGTTTCAAAACAACCTAATTTTTTTCACCTCTAATTTACTTTTCATTCTTTTCATTACATACAACAATCGCATAACATGTTAATATAAAATATCCAACTTCATTTCCAATAAATTAGGTTACTAATAAACTTCATTACCTATGCAGATCTTTGAATTTAAATATCGTTTTCGTCAAAATTGGATATAATGCATTGATGATCAATCAGAACATCGCGGTCCGTGGAAAATGTAATGAAGCAACAGCGATTGCTTCAAGAATTCTCTCTAATGAAACATTGAGCTTCATGATACACAAATGAAATCCCTTAATGAAGATAACGTATCGCCACCAGAATTGAATTAGATCACCTAAAAATGCAGCAGAAAAGTTGATGGAAAATCGTGCAGCATCAATAATTTCCGAAAATATCAAAGCTCTAATACACGTATTTTGCCATCAACCACATCAGATCTCGCCAACAGGTTCAATACATTTAACACATGCAGAGAAGAAGTGCGCAGAAATTAGGAATGCATGCGCTGCCTCCGGTGCCTTTTACTCACTTCGTAGAATTGTCTGAGGTAGGAAGAGTAAGCAACGAACGATTTAACGAGCAAAAATGCCGCGTTGTGTTGCTCCTGGATGCTCAATCAATTCGGAAAAGGTAAATTTATTTACCAAAGTAATAAATCTATTCGATTTCCAGAAGAAAAAATTGAAAAAGTCAGGAATTTCGAAACTGCACTCCGAAGCATTGAATAATGATAATGTTTTTAGGTGCAACAAACAAATAAATATTTTATACAGAACATAAACCCCTTTATTTATTTATCAAAGGAAGAGACTACAGAATCATGAACATCGGTAATACTGAGTAAGGGCTTATGATAATTAAATTATGAGATATAAGAACGGGTATCGAATCTCTCAATATGTCGAGTACATACAGCGTCTCTGTTTAAGTCTCCTTACTCGCATATAGCATATTGAGTGCTTAGAAAAATGTCATCACCGCTGTCTCGACCGAAAGTCCCGCATTTTTGAGAATTTCTAATGTCGAATTTCGAAATCTCGCAATGATTTTAATATAGTCAAGCTTCTGAGGTAATAGAGACTTGTAGGCCTTGTAACAACCAAGACAAGCCCATTTAATTATCGATTTGATATATAGTCATAGAAAATTTACCCGATATTTAATACTAATTGCTTTATTTAGATAGTCAATTATTAGTAATATAATTACTAGTCACGTATATTTAATGTTAAATAATTATTAGTAATATAGCTGGAATCAACTAATTCCGATAAATTATTTGTAATTTATGTAATTGGTCACTTCGAGCAACAAGTTATCTTTCTAATATAAAATAGAACATTTTATACCTTTACATATGTTTGTAGCACCAAGAGGAGAAAAAAAAAACAAATATAAAGTCAAATAAATTCGAAATTGCGAGATATCGAAAAACGTGGAATTCTACATCAAATTAAACAACTATCGTTCTTGATAATACTCGCCATTTTCATTTTCTCTTAGTTATCTCTAATACGAATACTATTTTTCCAAACGACCCTTACATATTAATATATGTATTATGAATTCTAAAGATGAAGCTTATTTTAAATATTTAGGGATACAAAAACACAACGACAATTTATAATGAATTATACAGATGCCGCCTATCTTTGGACACACAGGTACCAAAGCTCTACAACAATAAGAATATTTTTTTTGTTCTTGTTGACAATTTAAAACTGTCACTATAATAATCAGTATATTTTTTTAATAATTTACTTTTTTTTTTACTGTATTGTAAGTTTTATCTTGTCATTTGCAGTCTTCCTTAAAGCATAGTCGCTGATATTCGAAATGGAAGCTCAATGAGATCAGCGCTGGCTCAATTTAGGTTGTGATAAAAGAAAGAATTATAAATTATTTAAAAATAATTCTTTCCGAAGCAATTCTTTACGCCATTATATTGACAGTTGCCATCGAACTTTGAGCAAAGTTGATAGGGCGTAGTTCAAATATGATAAAATATCTTACAAGGAGACTCCAAGTATTCGGATTCACCGATTTTGATAAAAAAAAAAAATAAATCTACGTGTAGCTTTCACCAAATTAAACATCCATGCAAAGCCATTCGATGCAGCTTTCAAAATTTTCCGAGAAAAATTCATGAAGTTTGTTATAATTGACTGCACTTTATAAATGCCCGAACTGTAGCATAATATAGAGTTCAGGTGGTCTAATGGTAAAATGCTATAATTCTGTTTTGCAGGTATGGGTTCCTCTTCGATAATTTATTTTTTCTCTTTTATAAATTTTTTTAACATGTATGGGAATGTGTAATTCATTTAGTAAATATATTTCCGATTTTCCAATTTCTACCATCATTTTTTTATAAAATCATATACGAATTATAATTAGCTAGACCGCTTACCCGTAACAGACGGGTTATATTTACTTCTTTGTGGAGGCCTTCTCTCTCGGTGGTTATGACTACGGAATTGGAACTTAAAAGTTTTTTAAAATTTAACACTAAACATTTTCCAGTTTATTTCAGTGCTGTAAATTAAAGATAGACTCTTAAGCAATTGTTGCTACTCGGAATTGTCTTGGCCGAAAGTGAGTGAAGATGATGCAAAACATGAGAGTAGCTGATTAATAATTCTTTCACACGCCGATCACGGAGTGATAAGTTTATCTTTTCGGTTACTTTTGTATTTGAAGTATTTTATTATATTTTATAAACAATTTTTCGATCATGGTTTCAATTTCAATTTCGTTTCGATCGTCTTTCAGTTATGTATTTTCATTTTAGTTACGTATTTTTGATTTATGCTTGTGGAAAATGATTCCTGGTCCTTTTTCGTGTCTGTTTGTACAGTTGTACGCAGAACAACTTCCAGGTATGGTTTTGAATTAATTATTCCTTGGGCCAAAAATCTTCAAAAATAAAGCAGCCAGACAGCTAATTACTCCACGGCTCACTCCTGCCCAGAACTGTCATGGCTCGATTTGCTTCACTTTTTGCCGCTGTTAACAATAGGATTCGGAGTCTATCTTTAATATACGTCATTGGTTTATTTACGGGGCCAACGATATAGCGGGCCCCAGCCAACACCTCCTAAAGAGAAAGCCAACACCTCCTAAAGAGAAAGCCAACACCTCCTATTTTGAACGTCATACATTGTTACATCATCATAGTAGTGTATTGTTCTTCGTATTTCTACCAATAATAAGCCCTGAATTTGCACTACTATGATGATGTAACAATGTATGACGGTTTCCGTGCAGAGGCTTTCTCTTTAGGAGGTGTTGCCCCAGCGCGGAAAAGTCACCTGACCATCTTAGTCCGAGTAACAATGTAATCTTCTTTGTTTCCATCTTGGATTTTAACAATCAGTATTTTTTCGTTTGTTGGAAATAATGAAGGTTGGATTGTTGGGCGGACTAAGATGATCAGGTGACTTTTCCGCGCTGGGTCCCGTTATTTCGTTGGCCCCGTTTATTTAATTCACAACAATGACTGAGTACCGTCTTACCACAATACTTCACAACAATGATTGAATATCGTCTTACCCAATGACATATATTAAAGATAGACTCCGAATCCTATTTTTGTAACTTGAAGCAAATTGGGAAGCTCCATGCCCAGAACTGTCATGGCTGAAAGTGAGTGAAGATGATGCAAAACACATGACTAAACACGAGAGTAGCTGATTAATAATTCTTTCACACGCCAATCACGGAGTGATAAGTTTATCTTTTCGTTTACTTTGTGTTTGAAGTATTTTATTATATTTTATAAACAATATTTCGATCATGGTTTCAATTTCAATTTCGTTTCAGTAACGTATTTTCATTTTAGTTACGTATTTTTGATTTATTTTTGTGGAAAAAGATTCCTGATCCTTTTTCTTGTCTGTTTGTACAGTTGTACGCAGAACAACTTTGAATAATGGTTTTGAATTAATTATTCCTCGGGCCCAAAATCTTCAAAAACAAAGCAGCCAGATAGCTAATTACTCCACGGCTCACTCCTGCCTAGAACTATCATGGCTCAATTTGCTTCACTTTTTGCCGCTGTTAACAATAGGATTCGGAGTCTATCTTTAATATACGTCATTGGTCTTACCACAATAATTCACAACAATGACTGAGTATTGTCTAACCAAACAATCCCTGGCTTCGGATTGTTGTAACTTTCTTTGTTGGTTTCAGTCAGACAGATGAAGAGAATTATAAAAAAATAGTTTATAGATGATCAACAGTGATAAATGAGCATTAAAAAAAATTATTTATCCACATTTAATTCTTTTTTATAAATTTTGTAACATTTGGGATGACATTTAACTCACAGAAAGATTAAATAATTATTGTACTATGTACATACTATTAAATATAATGCATCATATTAGTATATATAATCTATCAATCACCCTTCATTAATACATTTATTTTCAACTAGCATATTAGCCACAAATTACAATTTCCTGTTTCTAGGAGCAGAAGTTTGTTATGAAGGAAATTAACTATTACCTCTCTCTTTACCTACACGTGAATTATAACTTCTTTTGTGGCTTTTGCTTAAAAAAAGCAAATAAATATAACTTGTAACAATCTTTCAATTTATGTAATAACATTAGCAAATCGGAAATTTTTAGATTATGTTTAATTATAATAATTCTTATAGACATTTTATAAAAAAATGATGATAACAAATTGGAAATCGGAAATATGTGTCATAAATGAATTACACATTCCCATGCATGTTAAAAAAATTTACGAAGAGAAAAAAAATTATTGTACATGGGATTTGAACCCGCATGTGCAAAACAGAATTCTAGCGTTTTACCAGTAGATCGACCATTGAACGTGATAAAAATATATGATACAATTCCGTTATTTATAAAGTGTAGTGAATTATAACAAACTTATTTATTTTTTTCCTCGGAAAATTTTGAGAAGTACGACTGGCTTTGCATAGGTGTTTAATTTGGTTAAAGTTACACGTAGAATTTTTTTTTTTTTTATCAAAATCGATGAGTCCGAGTTCTTGGAGTCTCCTTGTTAGTATTTCGAGGACTACAAACGACAGAGTTTCCGAAAGACCATTATCAGTGCCCCTAGGTGATCGAGGTTTCACCCATAAAGCGGTCCCCAACCAGCAGTTTGTGTGCCCAAAACTGACAACACATCAGGTGATGCGAAGGAGGGTTTTACCGATAGTGCGATCTAGCTGAAACGTCATACAGAATTGGTCAAACGAAAGGTATGCAGGTAGAATTTGCGGCTCAATTTCATGCATGGTTTGCAGCTTGCTTCTACGGCATTATCTTCCGTCCGCTTGGCGTACTTTTCTATTCGTGAATATCAAACAAGCCTTAGGAGTTTTTTCATCATCAAGAAAAACATTTTTTAGTGATTTAAAATTTATTTACTTGGTTCGTTGCTATTATTCTAAAAACGTTCGTTCAACGATTTAACAACACTAGAAAATGAATTATACTTACCTTGTCAATCATCGTTTAAACTGCGAAGCGATCGTCGAAACAGACTGAAGTAACTTGAAATTAAATTTTACATCACTGCATCGAAGTACAATTTCAAGATATTTGATGCAAATTCATGTACATGTAGTAACCATTCTCTTAAGGCATGTTAATTTTATCATTTGAGTGGAACTAAATGTTTAATATTTGAACAAATACTGGTGGTTGTTTTAATCCGCCTCTATTGTCATATTAAATATTTACATGCCACTTTAAATCATCTTCAATTAACCAGTTGTCATCATAATCCAGAAGATTCGTAAATGTTCTAAATTTAATTAAAGTATTTCGTTATGATGTTTGTTCACGCGACCAAGAAACTTTCATCAGCAATGACTTACTACACAGTATTCATTACAATATTCTAGACATTATATTGCTTCTCTTTTTATTTCCAAAGGAAACGAGAATTTGAGTATAAATTGTTATATATAATAAAATCTTATAATAAAAATACACTAGATAGATATTAAATAAATCGAATTCAGACAACTTTAAACAACATTTTATAAAACAAGATTATCTCAAGTTTTCCAGCATTTGGAATATTTACGAATAAAATAGAGTTGATAGTTTTAATTTTAATTATAAAATTACAATATAAAAAATGGATGATCTGAATACCATACAATTGCCGTTTTATATAATTATTTTACAGCCATGACCAAAAGTATTAAGCACCCTACAAATTTTGCACGTGCGCAATAAATGTTGCAGAAAACTAAGCCTATTGTTTAAATATCAACTTTTCTGCATCTTAACAGCTTTAAGAGCAATGATTCCACCAAGCGGCTAGCAATAAAACACCCGTTGAAGTAAAGTTATTATGTTTAATGTTTTTTCGATTATTTATCAGTTTGCTATTTTCGCTCGTTATGTACACATGCAGTTATCTAGTGGACTTTTGGCGTTTTTACGTGTTATAATCATTGATTTTATTACAATATGGCCTAAAAAAACGAAATTGATACTCTCAAAAAACGTGAAATAACTCATGCGTGTTCAATACTTTTGGCCGTGATTATATAGACCTTGCCCAATAGTAAACAAACCGCCATTTTGAAAATAAGCAGACGAGCACTTCCGCGAGCAACAGTGCTTCCTGTTGTGAGCTTCTGAGCTTTAGACTAGCCTGCTCCTAGTACATAGTGCCGCACAATTTTATCGTTACAAAAGGAGACAAGGAATCTACACTTCAGAGCACTCGATAATGCATTTTATATTTTTATATTTTGGTTTCTGAAAATTTTTAGACAAATTCCTTTGGCAGGGGTAGGCCACTTAATGAATGACTGTTATATACGATACAGAACATCTAGCCATTTATGCCTTATTTTTTGTAGTGAAATATGGATGAGGAATTATCTTCCTCAGTCTTCCTTCAATTATCTTCCTTCAATTATCCAAGCCTTTATTATTAGCTTGTGGAGCTAAAAAAGAGAAAAAAAATCTTCTCTCTTAAGTTTAAAATGGATAATAGAAATTATTCTAAGATGGAATGAACATTTTTATTATATAGAAAATATCATATCATTAGAATAAAATCTTCTCTTTTTATATTTTTTTATTTTTTAATTTTTCCTCTTGAGAGGGAAAAAAAATCTTTTTCTCAAGAGCTCTTTCTTCCAAGGGAGGGGGGGTGCTCTGATTGTGAGGCATAAAAAAAATTATATACACTATAATTCTCTTATCCGCCCGTCGGTCCGTTCGAGGCCAACAAAAAAAAGTTACAACAATCCGTCCGAATCCAGGGACTGTTGTGGTTTAAGACAATACTCAGTCATTGTTATTAATTAAATAAATAAACTGAAAAAAAATAATTCTCTTGGTCAGTCCAAAGCCAAGGATTGTTGTGGTAAGATAATACTCACAGTCAGCCATTGTTATGAATTAAATAAATAAACTGAAAAATGTTTTATGCAGATAAACAGTATATTGTTGCAGAATATTAAGTTTTGAAAACCAATTGATGCTCCACTTTCGTTTCTTTACCCTTCAACCTGTACGGTTGATACTCGTCATGTGGCAGATGGAATTCTAGTAAATAAATAATTTGCACCCAGTTATTTTGATCTACGGCATTGATCCATGCATGTTGGCGTTGTGAATCTCGTGAAAATCGAAAGAACCGAATCTCAGACAGAAAATTTGTATTAGAACAGTTTGTGCAACATTTGTTAACCAAGGAAGTAAAACAAATTGATCATATCGTCTTCCGTTTCATAAAGAGGTAGAAAATACAGAAAAGAATCAGCTGATTAATTTTCCCATGCCGTATTTTTCCCATTAATTTTTCTAATACACTGTTGCACTACTATTTGGCATTTCTTAAATTTAAATCACTCGAATTCGCTCGGACGCTATGCTGATGCTGAGTATCTGGTAAAACCGGAAGTCTTTTTGTTGACCGACCCGTCTCCCTCTTGTGGCGATTTTTTCGTCAGGCAAGGTCTACATATAATAATTTTAATTTATTAGATACACAAAAGAGAATCATGAAAAATTGTTCAGATAGAGAAATATATTTTAAAAGAAAAGATTTTAATTTAGTAATTACACATGCCCGGTGGATTTAGCAAATAGTAAGCTAACCATGCTGAGCAATACACTGATTTACGCAGCGTCGTATCGAATCAATAAGTATTCTAATACAATTCTGGGATACTATGGCCCATATTGTATTCACTAAGTCCATAGTTTAACTTCATTTCAATGTCGTTGAAGAGCATAAATTAGACATCTAACCATGTCCCACAGGTTTTTAACTGCAGAAAAATCTGGAAATTGGCAAAGGAATCGCCGAGAAACCTGGCAATACATGCCTGCTGATACTCGCTGTGAGTAGCCAGTAAAGGGTACTGCAAAGGCCTTACAGCACCTCATCAACATACGTATCAAAGTGCTCAATGTGCATATAACAATGACCGTCTGATAGTATTCTAAACCATGATTACATGTATTAGGCCTATGTGGTGCTTAAAAATGGTAAACAGGTCAACTTGACTCCACATGGCCTCCAGACTCCACTACAGGATTATCATTGCTCAGACAGAAGCGAGCGAGATTCGTCGCAGAATACCATCATAGCAAAATATTTATCAGCTTATAAAGTTGTAAGGCACGACGAAGGTTCGGTGTTAGAGACACTTTTTATAAAGGTTGCTTTGCCCGCGGTCTGCCTCAGCCAATCCGATAATGGAACGTTACGGCTTGACGTCGCATCAATCTGTGCGTTGTGACATTAGTCTACCGGTTCTAGTCCTTCTACGATGATTAACATTTCGCCATCAGATGAACGTCCCAAATTTGACTAACAGATCAAGCATTCTTGTCAGAGTAAGATGCAAACACCAACGGACTGTAGTGTATAGTTAAGCCTCGAATAAAGAAATATATTATGCGAAGCTGTCGTCGACGGCGTCTTATAAACATTTTAACACTTAAGATTTATTCCTACACGAATCATAATAGTACAAGCAATCAGTTTTATCGTGGCCTTTAGAAATTCTCAACAGTTAGCTTAACAGACCACCTGTTCCCCTTTGTATCGCACTTTCTGATGACGTCATTGACCAGAAACTGCAAAAAATTGGATAAGTTATTCTCTAAGCATACCTTGAAAATTATGGTGTTGCAAAAAAATTTCATGACTTATCATTTCTCTGTGTGATAGTGGATAATTTATTTGTTTGTGGCAGCATATATATAAAAAATTAAGTCAGTGTATTAAAGACTATGGGAGGGAGAAAACGACTAAGGATTTTTAAAAAGAATGAAGAAGCATAGTAATACAATATTCTTATGATATATACTTCATTAATGTGGGGAGATTTATTATTATAAGCAAAACTATTTACAAGCAAACTAGTATTGGTATATTAAAATATAAACGCCAATAGAGAAAGGATAGCGACAGTTCAGACATTAATACAATTACTTTAATTTACTTCATGGGAATTACCATTTCGCATGAGACTCTGCGCTGGTTCATGTCAGAAGGAAACACATTCAGCTGCTTCATTCCGTTAGCTGATTCGCATGACAAAACACGACCGTAGCTACTTCGCCATGGTAAAGTAGCGAAGAATTCGCTTTTAATATGCCTAAGATGTCGGCACTCCTAAACCGTGCTGCTTTTTATTACTTAAATTTATTAGTAATCCAGCGTCATATTTTTACTACGACGCTGTTAATAAAAACCCTTTCCTTTTTCCTTTAGGTTCATCTTCCCTTGTTCTGGACGTAAATGAGAATGCTCTGCGCACAATATTTGAATCGCCGAGCGGGATTACCATACAAAGAATCATGGATGATGAATGTGATGGCCGTTACCAGAGAGACAAAAAATTTCCGTGGGGCAAAGCAAAGAACTGTAGGACTATTTTGGAACACTTCTTCCGATCTATGAGTTATGTCTCCATAAAATTCATCTTGAAGCAAAACAAATGTGTTAGATGACACATTGCTAATATCTCTTAAAATGAAATGAACATTATAATAGAATGCAACTTTAATAACAAATTCTGAATACTGTATCCATAGAGTGCGAGATTCAGTTTTAGATTATGCTACAAACAGAGACCCGTCTTAATAATTTCGGATGGATTTGTAAATGATTCCATTTTAAGAACGGAAATGGATGATAACAATGGAGCAAATGTAATAATGGCAGTATTTTTGGAGATGCGTTTCAGATTCAGCATAAGCACATATTAACTTCTTCGACGAGGACATTCTGTTTGCTTCAATCTACTCCGAGATGAAGTTTATCGCAGATTTTGATAGCTGTAACGTCAGATGAAAATAAATTATGCTAGAATGGTACCTTCGCATATGCTTCCTACCTTATCATGAAAAAAGTTTTGGGGGGAAGGTTCCTTTCGGGGGTGGGGGGGGGGGTTAATATCTCTATGGTGGCTCCTCAAGGGCAAAAAAATTTTTTTAAAAAAATTATTCGTCTCATTGAGAGGAGTCCATACTTATCAAATTTTTGACTTTAGTTAGCTGGCATGAATGCTACAGCTATTTTTCATTTTTAGGAAGAATTTAAATCTCTAAAAAGACTTACAAGGAAACCCCAGATAGCCTTTTTTTTGCGCGCAAGCACACCGTCGAAGCGATAGCGTTGCGCGCCAGTGAAGCGCCCCGGAAGTGCGCAGAGTTCAAAAAACATGGTGGAAAGGAAAGAGGGGAAGCAAACTTGTTAGTGGCGATCGCCAAAGAATTGCAGTAAGAGCACTGTTATTAAGCATAAAACCTTAATTTTGCTGTACAATTATTCGTCTCGAAATAATTTATAAGATGAGGTAGGCATCCATGAATACTATTTTTATTTAAATTTATAAAGCACCGCGACACATACCCCCTCACCAACGCAACGTATTACTCGACGTTGAACATGAAGCCAGCCCCGTGTTTGATTACCGAATTATTTAATAAAATGAAATAATAAATTAAGGAAATGGTTATTAATTACTCTAGAAATTTTTTACTGGAAGGCAATTAGCTAATTGTAATAATCTATTTTAAAAACTAAGTTTGTTTAGAAATTTGAGAAGCCATTCAATTGCCATCTGCTGCTGTCTATTTCATCTGAATTGGATTCGTGCTTTTGCTGTGAGTAGTGGAAGAAAGAAGTTCCGTTAAGCGCATTAATACACTGCTTTAACAATGGCTCCAATTTTTTCCTTTCCGTGGTTTATTTTGAAAGAAACAAAAATCCGCACTCTCTTATTTTGCAAGCATCTATTGTAGCTTCAATTGAGTAACATATTTCAATTTGGTGGAAATCTGTGACATACATGTTCGAGGGATTCCCTTGTTAGCCAATTGTCATACATTAAGGCACAATTTAAGATACCCTCTAAGTATTATTAATTGCATTGGCTTCAGCTGTTTGCCGTTTTGGAAGAAGTAGCTGCACAAAATTGTTTGCAAACGTGATTTCCATTCGACTTCGCTCGTTTGGTGAAACTTCATTTTATAGGTACATACGAGGGTTGTTTTTAAAGTAAGATGCGTTTTGTAATAAAAACAAACTTCAAAATTTATGCTTTATCAGATTCTACATACTTATAACAATTTTTCTATATAGTTTCTAGAATTTATTTAAACACATTTCATAGCGCTCAATGAGCTTCTGCATGCGCACTTCAAAGAAGTCTGTCGCCTGTGAGGAAAGCCATGCAGTTTTCACTTCTTCATCGTCGCTGAAACGCAGGCTGCCGAGAAAGTCTTTTAGGTACCGGTGGTAGTCACTGGACGCGAGATCCAAACTGTAAGAAAGGTGGTTAAGTTGTTCCCAACCAGAAGATCTGATTAGAGCTAGCGTCGAGCAGCCACACCATTGGTCTATTGCATGAGGTCCTTACATCTTACTGCCGATGGACGCCCGCTGGTGTCATGTTTCTTGCTGTCAAAAAACGGATAACCGACCGTATTTCGCAGTTGGCGGCAACCTCAAGAAGTCTCTGACGCCACGGCTATAAATGGTTCACAAGGGATGCTAGATGTCTGTGGGCATGCGCACGGCTACGAGCATGCGAGATTTCCAAAGATAGTTACAAACGGATTTAAAAAACAAACCTCATACAAATTACATACACTATCCACCCAAAAGTAATCGGACACTTTAGACGTTTTGCCGTATATCTAAAAAAAAATACTTGCTGAACTATCCTGAAAATTCAGGGGTGTAAAGAGCATGTTGCACCTCATATATTTCAGCGAAGGTTTTGTCCCGAAGGCAAATAACAACAAAGTGAACCAAAAAATTGTTTGGGATCACCCTGTAAAAAATAATGCTTGAAATGCGTTGTAGCTGTAGCATATGATTGAAGCTTCTTTTACTTATCTGTGTTCATTTGTATGAGAATGGTTTTCATTTTCCAACAAATGAAAAAAAACGCTGATTATTAAAATCCAATGAAAGTTGGCTTGTTGCTCGGACCCCGATGGTCAGGTGACTTTTAAGTGCCCAGTTCTGTCTGTCGTTGGCCTCTTACATTTACTAAGTAACGTCACTAATATTAGTTCCGACCCGAACACCTGGAAAGCACTCAGCGTTTCGGTTCTTGGTATTTTTCTTTCATCTGATAAGCTTTTAAGTCGATTTCAGAAAAAAAAGCCGAACACATAGACCAGCTTTTACAAGGTCATATTTATAATGATTGTTACATGATAACCATGGCATAAAATATTTCAAACTGACTGGTTTCAATAAGAATATCTCAATATATTTAATAAAACAAAAGAAGCTAATGAAAGAGGACTAGCCATGGTTGGTATTAATTACATATAACATTTTCAATGACTTAAACCGCTAATTTTGAGCTTTAATTTTAGTAATAATGAAAATATTTGTTCGAAGATGCCTGTCAATTTATTAAGTACTTAACACATAACTAAAATTTATACAACTACTACTACTGATAATAATAATAATAATAATAATAATAATAATAATAATAATAATAATAATAATAATAATAATTAAATAAGGCATACTTTTATTTCAATTAGCTAAGTTTTATTTGTTTTGAGCAGGAATTTCTTAAAGCATAACATGGTCCCAATAGTTGGTGAATTATTGGGAAATCAATTTTTTATAGCATTGCCAGAAGCAGTTGTGCGTGGCTGGACGCGAGGCAGGGGAGGTGGGTAAAGGTTCATAAACTGCAGACAGAATGCAAAGTACACAACTAAACGGTCGGTGGAGAAGACGGCCGCGACTCCTCAATTCTGGGGCCTACACGGAACGACGATGACGGGAAGGTAGAGCAGCCACCGTCGGTCGGGCAACGCAATGCAGTAGTTTTAAAGTGGGCATACTCCCACGCACCTTAGCAACGCCCCCCGTTCCGTGAATCTTTCACAAAAGTCAGAACTAGTTCTCCACATTACACGTGCCTGATTACTCGCTTTCCTGCTTGCTTACTTACTTACGCTCTTTCTTTTTTCTTTTATTCCTCTCCATTCCCTTCCTACATCCCCTGTTCATTCATTTACAACCCTTTGTCTACGGCACCTACTGCGCAAGTCCAATTTCTCTCGTGATTTCTCGCTTTATTCTGCCTCACGCTCGCTCTTAACGGAAAAAACTCTCACCTCGTCATTTAGCTTTCTTTTTCTCTCCCCTTATAATCTTTTTCCCCCTCGTAGTTTTTCTTTTCCCTTCTTATTTGGCTACATCTGCATCCTTGCAATTTTCTCTCGCTGTCACGATCCATTCGCCATCACTTAATCACTCAGCGAGACCGTTAAGACGGATGTTAATTGCACCCGAATCATGCATCGCTTTTGAACGTTTCTGATTTCTCGATTCAAAATTGCAAAGTTCTGCCACTTTTTAACATTGTAGATGGATTTTTAAAAATCAACATTATTACCTTTCTCAATTTTTAACGAAAAATCTCGGATTAACTGAGATCAGCAAAAATAGCGCGTTAATGCGTTTGTTTCTAGAGTTCGGCTCGGTAGGACAAAGTGACCTTCAAAATTTTTTTAAATTAAAAATTTCTGAAATTCATATGACATTTTAACAAATAGTTCTGGAATGTCGAGTTCCAAAGTTAAAATTGCGGACGAAAGTCAACGCCTACACAGATGGTCACAGAGCGCTTAATTTCAGTAAATTCTTAATTTTAAAGCTGTGTGATTTTTTTTTTGTGCTATAACAGAAGTTGGTATTAATTGTAACATAAATAGATAATTAAAGTGTTACAACGTTAAATATGAATTACATGAGAAACGGAGTAGTTTGCAATCATTGAATTAATATGTAAATCTCCTTTTAATGATGAAATAAATAATTAAAATAAAATAAAGCAACATAAAACTCACGAAGTCCTTTTAAAGTGTTTTAATTTATTTTAGTTATTTATATCATCATTAATGTTAAATATGAAGGTGATTAACATCAAAAGTGGTCTGTTACTATAAAGTGTGTTTTTTTTTAAATTCAACTAAATTTGGCATATTAAATTTTTAACTTACAACTGCCATCTCTTTATATAATTGTGTTCACGACTTGCGAAAACCGAAACCGTTCGTTTATCTTATTAAAGTGTTTATATCCATGCAATGTAAGGCTTCAATTCATTACATAAAGACTAAATCGTAGAAATTGTATTTAAAGGTAAATTCTTAAATTCGGCTCCTAATTTTTTTCCATAAGGATATTATTCAAGAGCAATAAGCATGTTTATACTTTTATAATTTTTGAATCCAATTTTATCGATGAAGACAAAGCAATAGAGGGTGGGTCTTAGAGACATTGCTACATGTATTCTAATTTTTGATGGGCTTAAAGAATCCAAAGAATCCAATTTTTTTTTTAAGAATCCAAAGTCAGAATTTTAAAAATCCAAACTTTCTTATTACACACGAAATGACTGCTTATGAATTAAAAAAAAATTGGGATTTTTGAAATGTTGACTTCGGATTCTTAAAGAACCATCAAAAAGTAGAATATGAATGTCTGTAAGACTTACACTCTATCTCTTTGTCTTCATCGATAAAATTGGATTCAAAACTTTAAAAGTTCCACGGTTTCAGTGCCTCTATCTCCTATCTGTTGGATCTATTGAAAAAACACCAAGAATAAAACATTTCTCAAATGTTGTGTACAATCTGAAAATACCATTAAAAAAAATAGGGCCTCCTATATAAAATTTCAAGTTTCCCTCTCCCCCACCCTCAGGGGGTGGGGTTGGGGGTTAACTTTGGCATCATTGGATAGCTTTTTTAAAAATATTAAACACATATTTTTATTTTTCTGTATGATGCATATTTTTCGAGTTATTTTGATTTGTCAGGTTAAATGGGAGCGCCAGTCACACGGAAAAAGACGAGGCGTTAACACGAATCGACATGTCCACTTCGATAATTTCAATCAGATCATCATTCAGGTAACACCATTGATATAACGTGGTAAATAGTGAGATGATAGATTATCTTATTGGAACAGGTAGTGCCTCGAATTTTCATGTATTTGCAAAATTGCGAACTGCTCCAGCATGTCACAGTAGGTTATACCATTTTGCAATTATAGCGTCCCAGGCAGAGCAAAACAAAATGCAATGCGGATTAAGAAGAGATATAAACTTTTAGAGCTTTCCTATTCAATGGCTCTTTAGACATTTTAATAAACAGTTACTTTATAATCTAATATTATAAAACTGAGATGTGTGTGGCTGGCATTCGGCTTTCTGATTGGTCTAGGATTTGAAACAATTGGTCTAATCTTCATTATTTCCATCTTGGATTTTAGCAATCAGGATATTTTCGTTTGTTCGAAACAATAAAGGTTACATTGTTGCTTGCCTTAATGACTCACGTTTTAAGGGGGATACTTATAAAAAGTAATAAATAAATAAAACTCATTATTTTTTTTTATTAAAATCTTTAGAGAGATGTAAGAAATTATTCTAAAACAAATAAGAGAATACAACTTCTCAAGCTTTTGGTGAAAAGTGAAGGTACTTTCCCTAATGAGCTAATAATTGGAGAAAATTTATTTTTCATATGTTTTTTGTAATGTAGTACTTCCTTTAGAAGTTATAGATAATGTTTATCTAAACATATTAGAAAAATATAAAGATCTCAAATGATTGTGTGAGAGAGCAGTCCTTGCTGCTAAAACTGATACTGTCAATATAAACAACCACATTCAGGACATGATTCCACGCTCTCTGACTGAATACAACTCTATTGAAACGGTTGCATGTTGATGAGGGATGCTGATGATGCTGTAAACAGAGTTCCTCAACTCTATCAATCCATCTATTAAGTATTTTTAATATAGACAGAAGTTATTCAATTCGCATAGGAGCGTTTCTTTGATATTCTAAAATGTTAAGGATGCAATGTCGAATGTTCCTGGGCAAAACCAATTGGACATAAAATCCCAGTGCGACCATTTTAAAGAATTCTTTTCGCTTTTCCAAAATGAATATACACGTCAGTAAAGATGTTTTTTTATGTGTTCTTATTTATATTCAAATTGAGATATTGCAAAATTTCATCAAACAAACAGCCCGAGCAATACCGGGTATATCATCTAGTCATATATATAAAAACAGCGACGGTGGACTATGTCACAACAAAGAAAAAAATCTAACAATGGGTTATTTCCCGATTATACAATCGGGTGAGTTCGCTTCTATATTCTGTCCAACGAAAGTTAGAGTGGGCGTGTCCAGTTAAATTTCCTATTTCAATTGTTAGACATTGTTGCCAAAGTAAAATCAACAATGTCTAACTGGACACGCCTACTCCAACTTTCGTTGGATAGAGTATAGTAAACATATAAAATAGTTTTATTCGTTTAGAATAACCCTATATATCAAAAGAAAAATACCTCGAAAAAAGTGAAAATTAGAGTTCCTTTATGCGCTCCACATTCTTCGAGTAGGATGATGATGCTGGTTGTGATTCATGGGCGTAGCCAAGGGCAAGGGGAGGGTAAGGGGGCCGTATCCTTGATTTTTGGTGGGCAAAAAGAGGTATATGGGGAAATTTTAGGTTATTAAGTCATTAGCTTTATTTTACAAAGATGGAGATTGATTTTAGTACATTTTTCTACATAATTTTTTCACATACGCTCAAGTTGTGATTCGAGATCCTGTTGCGATCTAGTCTTCGATGGATTTCAATCGCTGTTGCCATGCATCATTATCTTTGTTGTGCTGCGATACACGATACCGAAGTGCCTTCGCATTAAATTCGCGACTGACTTCTTTTGACTTCAAAATATAAATCTCATGAACTTTTCGCAAGACTTTCGAAAATTTTATGAATATGAAAATGTTTATTCATGTTGTCCATAGAATAAGTATACAATTTCAGGATTTAATAATTGTTAAATTTTAAAGGATAGAAGCTGCAGTAAGTTGTCTTTAGGTGTCGTGGAAAGCTATCAATTGAACAACTGAAACGACCCTACAGGAGAAAGCAACATGTGTGTTATGGATTGTAGAATATAAATCGATTAATGAAAATTTCTAATAAAATTCAAGAAGGCTCTATCAACAAGGAAAACTACAGATGAGTGAGAGTAGAGTGCGGTAATTGAATAATGAAGATAATACTCTAACATAGGTTAAAGTGTTATGATGAAAAACGAAAGGAAAAATTTCACCACCTGAATTCAACGACCTGTGTCTAGCTCGTCGCCTCTACCGACTGGACCAGAGCGGACATGATACAGCAAGACTGTCCTATATGTCCTCGTGGTCCTTTAACAAAAAGGATGCCTTAACACAATGATCTTTCAACAGACGGTACACCAGAAACATAATGTTCAACAGTTGCTGCAACAACATTTCTCTGAGGAGAAAGTTATCAGCCGTGCGCTCCCAAAAACGTGGCCAGTGAATGAAAATGCCTCCACGAAACAACGCTTTTGAGATAATTCCCTGCGATTTTTGGCTTTGGGGTTATCTCAAAAGCGTTGTTTTTCGTGGAGGCATTCATTCACTGGCAGAGTTGAGGGCCATCGTCTTCTATGCACGGAACATAACTTCTCATCAATTGCCTGGTGCTGTAGAACATGCTGGCCACACGGAACACCTCTTTTGAATGTTCTCGCTGCGTCCTGTACGATGTATATCCGATGACTGTTAGGTATAATGGACCTCCTTTAATGAATAACAATTTGCTGGTCGTTGAGGAACATGCTATTATCAATATCTCTTCTCCATGCCCTGAATAGCGTAACATCCAACTTTGAAGCCATTGCCCACCGTCACCACGCTGCAGGGCTCTGTATAGGGATGCATTAATTTAAATGACCCTGTACTTTGCTTTCATCACTTTATGATTGTTTAGAAAGGAGGAATTCTTGCCCTTTCACTGAGCTTCCACTTTTTTTACTTGTAGTCTTCAAGACTTTTGGAGACTATCTTACTCTACCCAGTTGGTCCGTCCGGCCGTCCGCCGTTTTCACGATAACTTGAAAACAGATTAACTTTTTCAACTTCTGTTTACAGAAATATGACTATCAAGGTCTTAGTTCAGCTGTATCAATGATTTTTCTTGGACCCCTTCAAGTCGAATTCACGTGCTATAATAGTGACCGTAACGAATAGCAAGATAATGGCATGTCATATAACAATCGATTCGTCAAGAATGAATACACTGTTACTTTCTGTTCATCTTTTAAGCATTGTTTAAGTGCGCTCGCGCACGCGACGATCGCTTTGTCGACGCATGACTGCTCAAGTGCTCATAATCTAGGCTCCGCCCAACGAAAGAATGGAGCTCTTTATTGGTTTTACAATGTTCCTCCGTCTCCTTCATAATTTTTACATTTTTGAGGTAGAAAATTGAAATTCGGAATGTAGCTTATTATGGGCATGTCCATCTTCGCTATTTAGCTTTTTTTTTTTGAATGATGCACTGGGGTCGGAATTACGGAGGTGGATGTCAGAGGGGACAAAAGATTTATGTGCTATTTAGATACGTAAATGAGTGAAATTCAGAATCCAGATTTTTCCAGGCAAGATCTACATTACTATGAAGCTTAGGCCCAATTGTTCCAGTGAGGTCGGAGTTGCGGGGGGGTGGCAATCTTTAGAACTACGGCAACATATGGAATGTGATATGTCATTTGATCGGAAGTGATGAAAAAGGAAAGAAGATACGAGCTCTTTTACATTTTCTACATACTACGTTCGAGAAAATCAATTTTTTGATTAAAAAACTTGGAGGGAGGGATAAAAAGTGCAGATAAAGGGTAAAAATAGATGACTGCAGGGGGGA
Source organism: Rhysida immarginata (assembly GCA_023313115.1). Taxonomy (NCBI): domain Eukaryota; kingdom Metazoa; phylum Arthropoda; class Chilopoda; order Scolopendromorpha; family Scolopendridae; genus Rhysida; species Rhysida immarginata. The sequence continues at coordinate 640,375 of JAHWFO010060973.1, read as the reverse complement.
GGGGGTTAATTTCTTGTTAATAAATGTATAAATGTATTTCTGCTTCACAGCTAAAGTTCCTCCTTAGAATGTTTACAAGATTTTATTAATACTTTCAGTTATCATTCAAATAAAGTTGTGTGAAAGTTGCACATAAATTTGTAACGTCTTAATTAAATTTAATTAAATAATTCTATTTAAAAATCAACACATCAAGCAAAGAATTTTAAAATAGAAAGTACTGAAACAAAACAAGCGCTTCTAGTTCATTTGAAGCAACGCATTTCATTCAGCGTACTGAAAAATTTGGAAATCGCAATTTTACAAGCATCTATGCGGAGTACGCATCTCAGTCGACGCGTGCCTCCAATTCGACATCCAAAAATTATCTCTTCCAGATAAATAAAGAGCGAGTAAATTACAGCTGACATTCAGTGCGAGAATTGTCACATCTTACTTTGTTCCTAAACAAAAACTTTGTTTTTTTATGTAATTGTGTTTTAGGGATGCGCCGTAAGTTACGTTTATTTAAATGAGGATAAGTTATGTCACAAATGGTAGTTGCAGCTTATCTCAAGGGTCGCATTTAAAATGCACTAATGAAAATAAATGAGAAAATTTTCATTCACGCGAAAGTAAAATAGATGAATAAAATAAAGGACGTGCAATATTAAATGATGTAAACCTCTACAAGAACAGCAGGAACAGGATTATTTAAAATCGCACAAACCAAATAAAGTCCTCATATAAAAATGCAAATTTGCAGCATTAATATTCTTCTTCCCCACAGGGGATTCTAAACCCTTAGAAATTTAGGGTAAGTCTTGTTTAATAAGTAGAAACAAAGAAGAAGACATTAATATTTAAAATAGGAATTAAATTTTAACTTTAAGGACGTGGCACCTGAATCATCCCTGCGGGTGCAATTCGTTGACCATTGGGGAGACTGAGTGGTTGAATAATGCTGTTTAAAATAAAACTAAACAACTTGTTTCCTGTTATTTAACTTTATTTCTCTGTACGCAGACGTTTACTTCTTACCCATAATTTTCTCTTTAAATGCGTGTACTATTTTTTTCCGTAGAGAATGAGTCTAATATACAGTGTAGAAACTATGTAAACCATGCAAGAGCAGTAAGTTACAGTAAGTTGTATGTGCTTTACCATTCTATAATTTAAAGAAACTTTCTAAAACATAATTTTTAAAAATATCGAATATGCCATGTTAAGACTTCTTAAGTTTACGCATATTTTCTTAATTATTTTTAGTTTCTTGAATTTCATATCGAGGAGAGCGGGGTAATGACGGTCATTGGGTACTGCCGGTCACCAGAGTATTTCTCATTTGCTTTGTAGTAGAAACACTCTAACACTTGCTGCTTCCTCACGAGCATTTGTGAAACTATTAGCAAACGAGTCGCCATCTTGGCATTATCTGTTTGGCTGAAGAGCTGTCAAGCTGTATTCTTTGTTATTCCTTCTAAGAAATTAACTTCTTTTCACAATGATAAATTTACGAATTCACTTATGTATGTAATGTTTTTTACTATTATAAACTCTACTATGATGTATGGAATGTTTAAATGCACATTTATTTTAAATGTAGCATACATAGTTATTTTGTTTGAAATACTGCTTGCTCCGGGGGAGGGGGTTAATGGCGGCAAGTCGGTCTGATGCAGACGAAAGCCAACGCAATAATTCTGGTGATATGGAGAATGAAGATAATGGGAGAATGGTGATAATTGGGAAGATATACATATGTGATCAAAAGTTTAGTGAGCTCAAAAATCATGGAATGTCGCATGGCAATGGCATGTATATTATTGAAATAGCATTATCAAATTATTCACATTTTCTAATATTGGGTTAAAATTATGTAAATACTTTAAATATTTTCTCCCATTTCAACATGTAAAATTCTTTTTCCAATATTGAAAAACCCAATTAATAAATTAAATATTAAAAAAGTTTGTTATGAGTGAATTTAAAAATTTATTACAAGAATCTCCTCCCTCCCTAAAGATAAGGAATAAGAATGGCCCACACGAAAAAATATAATCTACAATAAAAATGCCCAAATAATATTTAAAAACTGTAATATTTAAAAAACTTATTACTATAACACCAGATTTTGATAATATATTTAAACATGTCAATTATTCTAGTCAATGGCATAATATTTAATTTATTATTTTTTAAGTATTCTTTTTATTAATTGGGTTTTTCATTGTTGGAGAAAGATTTTTACATGTTGAAATGGGAGAAAATATTTAAAGCATCATACACCTTCAGACACATATCTGCTTCATATTATTAAGATATGAGTCGTTCAAAAGAGCTCAGCGACTTCGATCCCGGAAGCATCATAGGATGCCACTTGTGCAACAAGTCAATCTGTGAGATTTCCACCATTCTACAATACCCCGTTCAACTATAGGCAATGTGATTGCGAAGTGGAAGACTTAGGAAGCAACAACAGTGCAATTACGAACCTGCAGACTCAAGAAATTGATGGACAGAGATCGTCGAGTGCTTGCGCGTGTGATCCGGAGCAGTCGAAGGTCTTCTGTTGAAATGATTCTTACTCCTGAGTTCTGAGGTTCTGCTTCCTATGTTGACAGCACAATCACCATTCGTCGGGAATTCCATTCCCTAGATTTCCACGCTCGCGCTGCTGCTCACAAACCCTTCATCACTGACAATTCCAGGCGACATTTGGAATGGTGTAAAACTCGCAGAAACTGAAGCATGGAACAATGAAAACGTATTCTAAGAACTGATGAATCACGGCAGACACTCTGGCAATCAGATGGACGAAGTTGGGTTTGGCGGATGCCTGTGTGTGTGGTGCCCTCATTGCCAGACACTCTGGCAATCAGGTGGCATCATTGTTTGGGGCTCTTTTTCATGGTTCGGACTGGGCCAACTTGTTACTGTTAACCTTTTCCCAGCGGAGGTGGCCTAATCAGGCCACTTGTAGCCATGTCTATTCCATATAACACATTACAAAATTTAAATGCATATAACTGAAATTCTATTACAGATAAATTGCTAATTTTTTTTTTATTTTTTTTCAGATGCACATTATTACTAGTATATCCCTTAAAATTTTAAAATTAAATGAGAAAATATAATAAAAAATGATTTTCCACAGGTGTTGTCAAAGGAGGGGGGGAGGGCTGAAATCATGACTATAAAAAAATGCTTATAAGAAATTTTCTATTATCGATAAAAACTTCAAACTGCTTTTGTTGAATTCTTGAAATCTTTATAATTAACTGCCAATAAATTATATACCCAAAATTTATTTATAATCAATAATATTAGAAATTTTAGATAGCTTGTGTATGGAGAAACTTAGCAACATCTAAAATTACGAATTTATTAAAAAATTCCAGAGCACATTTAAACCATTTAATGATTAATTTATATTAAAATGATACCTTTTATTTATGTTTTAAATTTTTTTTTTCGTAAATTACATTTTATTCATAAGTTATTTCAAAAAAATTAAAACCATTGCTATCAAGATCGTTTCTTGATGACGTCATTTGAGATTGATCACTTCTCAGAATATGAGGAAGTTAGATAAGGTCACACCTATGCTTTATCAAAGAAAGAGATTAAAATCCTATTATGTGATTTTCTGGCTATTGTCAGGCAGGTGTGACACATTTAACAACAAATTACGTAGGCATTTGAAAAAAAAAAGTAAGAATATTCTACATTCAGTTATATAAAAAATCGTTAAAAAAAAACAAATGAAGATATTAAAAAATTTTTTTTTGCTTTATTTAGATAAGATTTCTCCCTAAATTTTGGTTATTTTCAAATACGAAATTATAACATTTGTAATTTTTTAAAAAAGGATTAAAACCAAGTTTTTCAAATAGAAAATTTTATTATACATTTTAATGTATTGTTTAAAAAAAAACCCATTACTTTTAATCGATCGAAAAAATTACTAATCAAAAGCAATTATATTCAAGATCACAAATTTAAAATTTTAAAGCAGTATATCAGTTATTGAATTTTTAAAAAAATATTTTCTATCCCCCTGTAAGAAGAATCATTTTCTCAAGAAAATAGCTGGCTGGGAAAAGGTTAAAGGATGAATGCTGTTGATTATCGAGACATCTTGGACAACTGTGCGAATATTGCGGGAATAGTTCGGGGATGGGCTGTTTCTGTATCATGACTGTTTCAAGACATCGGAAATGAAGAAATGAACTGGACTGCCCAGAGCCCCGATCTCAATCCCAATGAAAACCTGTGAGATGAATTAGAATGTCGACTACGAGCCAGACCACGCAGTCCTTCATCCGTGGCTGAACTAACCAGTGCTCTGAGGCAGGGATAGAAGGTAATTCCAGCTTCTTACTACCAAAAACTGGTGGTAAGTCTTCCTCGGAGGGTGGAGGCTGTCATTATAGCAAAAGGGGGATGCCAACGCTTACTAATTCCTGTTATCTGAAGCCTGCGACGCAGAAAGGCTGGTGTCTCTTAAAATTTTGATCACTTAGTGTATGCAGCATTTGGGCGAGATGGTAAAATGTAATCCACTGCACTTCTTGCATGATGTGGGCACGTTAAGCCTGCTCTAGATTCTCTGATTAAATATAGTACCCATCAGAAGGATTTGTCTGCAACTGTTTATTGCACATTCGGTTTCTAAAGAAGTTTTTCGTCTTTGTTTTGCTTGTGTTCAACTTGTTTAAAAATGGTTTCATTCTAGTCCAATTAAATTTATTATCTAGCCAACTTTGTTCATTTAGATTTCAATTTAAGTATACAATAAATGTTTCTTTGAGCATTAATTTATTCTTTACAGTTTTATGAAAACAATGATATTTTTCAATGTGTTTTAAGCAACCAAACCTCTGACTGCCATTACCCAACCAGTCAATGTACCATATTCACATTTTTTCTTTTTACGCTAAAACCATAACAAGTAGAAAGATTGCCCTTATTTTCTTCGAAGTTATTATTATATATCAAAATTTAGTGTACTTGGGGTATGTACTTTTGATTTTATTGTGATTTGTCATTAGGTGATCGTTATTACCACGTTCTTCCCTACCCGTTTACACTGACGATTATCTGATCTATTGATGGATTCTTCACGTAAATGTCAAGTACGTTGATATATCGGCATAAGTTATATATGACAAAAAAGTTAACTGTACTCTTAACAAAAAATTATTTCATTAACTGGCCGTGGGATCAAGCAATAAACATGACAGCCTTGTTTCTAACCCGTTGGCAGGACATGACAACAGACAACGTAAAGTGGCGTATTTCTGTGCTTTAGCTTTAAAAAATTTTTGTACTTCTTTTTTTTGCAAGATAACACCGGAGAATTCGGCTGGGTGATTTTGGAACTCACAACGGAAAGATTTTCTTCCCATCGGCAACTGCAAATCAGTCCTCGGAAAAAGGTACGATCGAATGATGCTTCTTGTCGTCCCATCGCAAACACCGTCTTCGCAAGACGCTTTTTTTACACACCGAATGTTTCCTTATTTCTTTATTTCATATATTATTTTCAGTTACCAAACACGCATACGGGGGTTCATCGTTTAAGATCACGTAGAATATTTTAGTCTTTCCCCTTCATGAGTATTTCCTCTACTCTATAATTATACTGTGTTATGTAATTAGTGTTAATGCCCATTTAGAAAACGGGAAAATAGAGATTTATGATTATTTATTTATTCATTATACAACAAATCAATATATAAAATGGTTCACTTTGGAAAACTGAGAAATTTGTTTACAAACATTTCAGAAGAGATTCACTTCTGGGAGTAGCTAATATTAATGATTCTTGTTAATATTAACAATTGGCCAAACAGTGTTTGCATGCTTGCATGATAACCATTCAGTTGCAGATTAATTTATTTTTGAAATTTAATCTTTAATTAATTTTTAAAATTCCCAAACTGCTTATACAGGGTGATTCAGAAAGGTAGGTCAAGAATGAAATACCATGTACAGTTTGTAGCGGGGAGCAATATTTTTCCAATAAACATGGGCCCGGAAATGCATCCTTACAGAGATAATGCAACTTGTACGAAGTAGGAATGACATTACAGTAGGTGTTCAAAATGCCGACCCTGAGCCTCGATGCAGGTGTTTATACTCTGTCCAATGAAAGAAAAACTGGGCGTGTCAAGTTAAATTTCCAATTTCAATTGTTAAACATTGTTAATTTTACTTAGCAACAATGTCTAACAATTGAAATCGGAAATTTAATTAGACACGCCCAGTTTTTCTTTCGTTGAACAGAGTATAGTCTGCGGACGAGATTCTCGCGAACTCTGGTTGACTTCTCCACACGCTTCAGTAGCATTACCCTGTGCCTCGCCTTAGACGAGATGCATGTCCACCAGCTCCGCATTAGTCAAGCGATCCATTGTACGACAATGGAGTTACATGTTTTGTTTCCTCTCTTTTAAAGGAGAGAACACGGACAATTTACATGTTTAGATCCTAATATACATGGGCCCTACCATTGCCGTCCGAGTAACGCACATCCATTCCTACCTCGTACAAGTTGCATTATCTCTATAAGGATGCATTTCCGGACCCATGTTTAGAGGAAATATATTGTTCCCCGCTACAAACTGTGCATGGTATTTTCATTCTTGACCTACCTTTCTGAATCACCCTGTACAATAACAAATACTGGATAAAAACAGTCAGAAATAATTCATTCAGTTTTCATTTTCTTAAACCCTTCTTCTTTACTCTCTAATTGCCTTTACAGCTCCTTTTCTGCCTCTCGAGTACTTTGTAAGAATATTATGATTACTCAAAAATAATTTTTATGTCTATATTTGAACCCTGTTTTCAGAAACCTTTCGAATAAGCAGGTGGTCCTCTTTGCAGACCGGCCATAACGGCGGGTTCTCATTATCCCCATGCGGATGAGGTCATGTGAGTATGCAAAGTTTTAACTAGAGAGATCGAGAACAGAGGAAATTTTTATGGTTGGCAGCTGCCGCATGAGCTAATTTCAAGTTTCTCCAGAGAGGTGTATCCTGCCACAGTTTCTTCCGCAAGGAAAAATGGGCCATACATTTGAATTCTAAGATGGTGGGCAATTCAAATAAAACTTAAAAATATGCTTCTCTTACATAACGAATACAAGAAATTCACACCATTGTAGATACCCTGTATTTTGGGTTTGTGTTTTCTTGAAAAAAAAAATTAAAAATTGTTTCATTTCGAACTAAACGATAGTGTATCATGAAATCATTAACTATAAATTGTGAAATGCATTGGTGGGTCTAATATTTGTTTGCCACCTGAACTATTTTCAGTTCGCTGCGAGTTACATTGAGATTTTCCTACATACAGGGTTTCCATTCGGTCATTACTTTTAATCTAGATCATCAAATCACAGATCATCATGATTCGTTACAGCCTTCAGGAGAGAGTTGCATAACTTGCGACATTTTCAAGAAAATATTTTTTATAACCACAAGGATATTAAAAAAGACACAATAATTTATGAATCATCAACAGAAGCTTTTAATACAATACAAGAAAAATTATAGGTGCTAAGTACCAAATTTATAGGTTTTTATAATTGGAACAATGCCCCCATCTTATGAAAGCAGGAGCCTAACACGGGACATAGCAAACTACAATATAAAATGAGACAAACCACTTAACTTTTCTTATGTTCTTTTTTGATATCAATTGTTAGCAATAAGAAAGAGTTGCTACATGCAAAACAAATAAGACGGACTTTACCCGTGATTATGCAGGTCGTATGTGCCCATTCTTTAAGGATACAGTAGATTTAATCACACATGGATAGTGCATATGGTCCTTGCAGATTATGCAAAACCATTCTATTGTGGCAACTTTGTTAGCTTCTTTTATGAAAACTCTGTTAGTTTCTTCTCTTTTGAGATATCTTCTTTGCTCCTTGAGAAAACACTGTCCTCATCTTAGGAAATTGAAACTGTCCCGAATTAGTAAAATGGTAATTTTGAACATCCTCTAGCACTACAGAAAATCTAATGGCGGCACGAAGCACACGTTGCTATGAAAACAACCCCTTCCCTATAATCAAAGTAGGATATTCGCAGTTGATTTACGATCTTTTCATCTTCCAACAGTTATCACGAGACTTTGGTGACATTTTACCTAGAAATGAATGAAGCTTACCGGTTTTTTGTGGGAAATCGGCTGCAACTTCGGGCTCATCGATAATACAATGGCTGCCTTCTTCGACGAAGTGCTGAAAACTAAGAAGAATTGTCACCAAGAATTGTTTAAATTTTTTTTAATCGGTTTGTCTCAACTTATGACGCGTCCCAATTTATGCAACTCTTGAATTATTTCAAGGATTTATAATTATGCAACTCTCCTCTATGATCACTGCCGCGTGTAGGGTATAGCTCGAGAGAGAAGTTAATTATTCCCTCCAAGCATCCGCCAGCATTTATGGGGTGATGCATTAAAAATTCTATTACGAACTTCCACTTCTTATGAATCGGAAAGATCCGAGTCCCCATTTCAATTTGTCGCGGCATTGTGCATAACAGTGTAAAGACCTTTCTTATTCATAAAGCCGACCATCCACTGGAACATTCTCTGGAACTTTATCCCACAACTGGAAGACAATGGCACCGACGCAATCATTTTACCACATACTTTTGAATGCTACCTTTAACGAAACTTGTGTGTCGAAGTAGCTCCATTCCCATGGCTATCAATTTCAACAGATGTCGCCCCTTCAGATATCCATTTGGGACATACATCAAGATTGTCGTATATATTGAACACCCAACCTACAAAGCTTGAAGCGTAATATCGTAGCAGAATTTTAACGTATAACATCACAGATGTTGCCGATACCTGGCTTGAATTGTTCTTTCGGTTAGACACACATTGACCATTTTCGAAAGGAACACAGTGTAACCTACTACTATTAAAAAACCACTTTAGTATTAAAATCCGTGGCACCTTAATTAATTTTAGTTTCTAGCAATTTTGCAGCAGGTTTTCAAGGTGTAATTTTATAATCATCCGCTATTACTCTCGAGAGTGGCTTCACTGTTGAGCAATATATTGCTCGATAGAAAAGGTCGGCGAAGATTATTGTCTCCGAAGAAATAATCGCTGCCATTCTATTAGGATCGGTTAGAAAGTCCTTACAATCACCGTGATCTAAGAGAGCCTCGGATAGGCTCAGCGAAAGTTTATTTAGTCCTTGTATAAGTTCTTCTGTTTGGCCCTGGAGGAACTGTTGCTCGCCATCTTGAAAATCGCATTTATGCAGCATGCTCTTCATCAACGAAAAAATGAAGAAATCGCCAGGTGCAAGATCAGGTCTATCGGGCGGGTGAGGAAGTAAATCGTACTCAAGAGTCTCCGCCAAGTGTTACAGTCTCTTGTGCGGAAAAGTGTTGTGCAAGAGGAGCATCCTTTGGTCAGTTTTCCGTGCCGTGGTGTCCCGTGACTTTCGTAGCAGGTTCCCATTGAACAGGGTGATTACAAAAGAACTTCACACTTTTAAAAATTTATTACATCAAAGCTATTCAGAATATAGACACACCACACACGGATTGTTATATAAAAACTCTGGAAGTTTATTGTTACACGTAGCATTACGTAACTTGAGGGGAACAAAAATTTTTTTCATGGAACCGACCGTACGAGGGGACACGTATCTGGACATGCTGGTTAAATGGTTAATGCCACAATTGCATGAAGACAGTGAATGCAGGATGGGGCACCTCCACACCTGAAGACAGAGGTGCGGGAATTTCTTGATTTCCCATAGCGGTCGAGCAAACAATAACCTGGAACTTGCAAAGTGGCCACCGCGGAGCCCCGACCTCACACCTTGTGATTTCTTTTTATGGGAGTGTGTAAAGGACAAGGTCTTCACCCCACCCCTTCCCCGTGACCTAGACGAGCTGAAAGAACGCATTACGGTAGTGATATGTGGGATTGATGGAGACATGTTAATGCGGGTTTGGGACGAATTCGACTACAGGGGGGCGTATTGAACATCTTTAACTGTGTCACAATAAACTTCAAGAGTTTTTCTTTAAGAATCCGTATGTGGTGTGTCTATATTCTGAATAGCTTTGATGTAATAAATTTTTAAAAGTGTGAAGTTCTTTTGTAATCACCCTGTATATCTCTCTGATCATGTTCTTTTTGGGCGTAATCGCTTAGCATAATCTTTCTCGGATGAGGTCTGGGTCCGCATTGTTTTCGGAAGCGGGAACTGGTGTGCTTACATTGCTTGCGCTGAATCTTAATTACGGGATCGTAGTAATACACTCAGCATTCGTCCATTGCGACGAGGCGGTCGAAAAAGTCGTCTGGATTGGTCCGGTATAGCGCCACAAGGTTTAGCAGATATTAAAGTGATGAAAAAGATAAGGAAAAATTCCGCGACCTGGATTCGAACCAGGGACTATGCTTAAAGCAGATCGTCACCTCTACTAACTGCAGCTATCCTATCATTGAGCTTAGAGCAGTCTTCAAGATATAGAACAGCTTAGCTGTACCAGTATCCGCGGTAGCCCAGTTGTAAGCATTGTCTATTTAGAATATATAACAAAATTTTATTGTTCGATGTTATTGCTTTTCATGACATATATAAACTGAGAAATGTGTAAGAAACTAAATACGATATTTTTAAATACGAATTCATTTCAGTGTCAAATATACTCAGAACCAAAATACTGCTTATTTACATTAATATCATGGAGAACTTTAACACAAAGATGAAAATATTCGAAAATTTGCATTCAGATTAAGTAAAGGTGAGATTTCCTTTCTAACTAAATCATCGAATTTATTTATTATTAACGGGTAATTGTCCTACAATTATTAACGACGACGGTGAGCAAAACGCCTAATCTAAGCGTAAATGTTTACAAATGCTAAAATATTCCACCTCGTTTGGCCTTTACCATTCCATGGAACAGAGAAATTAATTAGACGGAAGATTTCATTGGAACTCCTAATTAACGGAAGATTTGAGCCAGCCACGCGCTACATCGATCGGTCGGAGGTACCTTTTACCTTTAATTCGCCAAATGGCAGAAAACTCCACGAAATTCCCCACGAAACAACAGTCAATGAAAAAAAAAAATTTAAACATGAAATAATTTGAACACTGCTAATAAAATTAACACAACACCAACTATTTAATTAATGTTTAAAGTGAAAAGCGAAGAATAATGATAATCCTTAAGTACAGTATAATAATCTTTTCTTTGTTTCGTAGGCTACATTAAGTAAAACTTAGCCATTATGGCTTTCCGGTTTTATGTTTAATTAAATCGCGCGTTTCCCTCATTTGCCTTATACATATGGAGAGCCAACTATTGCTTTATGAAACGGTGAATGCAACCGCTTTAAAAATTATTACTATATAAAGTGGTAATTAAGATTTTATTTTTCATCCTACAATATTCCTCTAGTCCACTGTCCTTGGTTGGGTTGAAGCATATTCGATCGTTAGAACTTAAGTATTACATCTAAGAATGAAAACAACAACGAGTATGCGTTGCTCTTCATTCATAAAAATTTCAGGAAGGGAACATATTCCAGATACGAATTGCCATCTTCGGGTAATTTCTGCTATCTTAACGGCTTAGATCTTAACTGTTACAACTCCTTCCCTTTAGCAAAGACGGCTCTCACCCAAATAAACGAAGAGTTTAATAATTAAAATTTTAAATTTTTAAAAATAAATCGGGAAGTTCACGCTTAGACGAGTCGTTCGATTCACCATTAATTGTAAATTGAACAAGAATTGTCTTGCCCTGCGGCCCAACCTTTATGATTTTGATAAAAGTTATTGATATTTTTAAAAAATATTTTTCATTGACTTATAAATGAATTAACACATCTCCGGTCCACGTCTCATTACAAAGCTTCTTCATCTTTTAAAATTCTGTCACAAAGAATACGAATAATATTTGTAACATATACCGGGTGATCCAAAAGTGTGTTACATTTCTTCATGAAACTAATAATTGTTTTGCCGTGACGAGTTCTTTAGCAAAACAGATGGATTTCTGACTTTGGGGATATCTAAAGGAGGTGGTGTATCGTGAAAAGTGCGGAACTCTGGTAGAGCTGGAGCAGAAGATTAACGATGCAATTGCCGCCATACCAATTCAGACTTATCATGACATTATGGTACACGTGTGCCGTCGAGCAGCAATTTGTGTTGCCAGAGAAGGCAAACACATTGAATCCGTAACCGATGTATCATGAAACACAAATTATTATCGAAGAATTGTTATACAAAATTTCATGATAAAATGTAAAAAATGTAACCCACTTTTGGATCATCCGGTATAAGGAGCCAGATGATAATGAGAAAAAAGGTGAAAAAATTCAATAAACAATATCATTTCATGTATGAAATTTGTTTCTCTTTGATTGTGGAATGAATCACACCAAGTTTTTGTCATTTCATCCACATTTATTTGTGGGTGTCTAATAATGGCGATTACAGAAAGAATGATAGATAATGCTGACATTACAAAGTATCAGGGATAGTCAAATGGAAACTGATTAGGTACTGAAACGTATCACTGAAAAGTGATTTCTTCAAAAGTATTCTCCAGAACTGTTGATACACTCATCCCACTAGGAGAGCAGACATTAAGTCCTGTCATTGAAGAAGCTTTTAGATAGTCGACGGAACCACGTCTTTATTGATTACACACGTCTTCGTCCGATACATACCGATGTACACGAATATCTCTCTGGGTGTCCGAAAATGTGGAAATTAAATAGGGAGAGATCTGGATTATAGGGAGAATGTTCTCCAACCAAATCGCTGAAGCTGTTCCTCACCAATTGGCTGTATGTGGAAAGAGCGTGTTATTGTGAAGAAGATAGCATTCGATAGCATTCCAGAGCGTTTTGACTTTACGATTGTCATGGCGATCGGGAGGAGGCACGCGTTCTCCGAATAATCGAGATAAACATCAAATAAGGGCACGTGTCTTCTTGCCGATCGTCCTCACCCGACAAAAAAA
>JAHWFO010060973.1:600522-626956 GCA_023313115.1 Rhysida immarginata | reverse complement strand
AAAAAAAATTGTTGCCATGACTTTGTATATCACAACGTATTTCAAAAATTCTATTTTTAATCTAGTAATCAATAATAAAATAAAATACGACATAATTTAAGAACTTATATTCGTTTCTTGCATAATATTAAATTAAAAAGATGAAATAACAATCCTGCAAGGCAAATTTAATTCGTGTTATATCTAAGAAACAAGTCTTACAAAAATTCAGGCATTATTTGGAATTCTAGAACAATGTTGATTAATAGCCTCACTATTGTGTAGAGCAACATTCTTATGTTTTTTAAATGAAGAGTGAAATATACACACAGCCCAAACACCACAAGACCCTTAAAATCAATGGGAATGAGGTTACCACGGTCACTGGGACTAAAAGCAGACATGTCATTAGCGGATTCTAATGAGAAAGAATTTAGCCCTAATTAGAACGAAACCACAAGTTTAAACTACATAAAAAATACGGAGGCCATTTAAAACAAAAGAATTTAACAGAGTTTACAAAACTTGAAAATGGATAACAACTTGAGGAGTGAAATATGGATTTTATTATAAACATAAATTGAGACATAATCAACATTTTGGCGCAAGCTATTCATTTTGAAAGAAAATGCTAATACAAAGCCTAAACCATTTAAGCGAATACAGAAAATCTATTATAGTTTGAATTGCGAACTGTAACTAACCTAATTTAATCGCCTTCATTGCTTAATAGAGATTGTAAATAAAAGCGAATGGCATTATTCGAGATAATAATGAGGAACAGAGTTTAAATCTACACATGTATGCGATCATTCGAATGATGTTGATGCGAAGCCATACAATTTTACCATCTAAAGTATTTGAAGTATAGCTATGTGAATAGAAAAGGCTACATATGGCTACAATATAAATGTATTGTAAAGCTTTAGTTCCAGGATAAATCTTTTGTGGGAAGGGAGAGTGGGAAGAGAAAGCTTTAGAATGTAACCAAACCGCAACATCTAGAGGCTTTATCATGTCCTTCTCGAGCGGTGTTAAACCCCAATTTTTAAGTGGCCAATCACATCAGAATAACAGGGAAAAAATAAATCTAAATAATCCAAGTGTTTTAGGAATGCAGTTTCAAAATCTAATTTACTTAGTTTGTATAGTTCCTTTTTTCACCTTCAAAATGAGAGCAACTATTTGATTCAAAAATATAAAATAAATTTGAACTTGATCAGTGTAAATGTTCTCAAATATAATCATTCCAAAAGAGAATGTTATTTAGCTTTACAATTTCAAGTCAGAGAATGAATAAATTTCTTGTGAGGAGTATGATATTGGCATATATTTCCAAAAAGATATTATAAAGAGAATAGGTCCTAACTTTTATTACACAAAGAATGCGTGAGAGAAGAAATATGAAGGAAAAATTCACGTATGTAACTCTTGTTCTATTTTTATTATTTCTTGTATCAAGTTAAACAGATCTAACTTTTACTAGAATATCATTAATACCAAATCAAGTTAAATGTGTAAACCACGACCGCAATCTGTATACCAAATTTGAGTTTTGCAAGTGTCGGTGGTTCCACTAAAATTTGTAGACGTGAATTACTCACATATAGACGAGAGTTTTGTAATTTCAGAAAACATGCAGGGTCAACATAAATGATCGTGATTTTATTGTAGGCGTAGTATTTAACATATCATCACGAAACTTTACACGTACAGGGTAGGTCAAAAGTCATTGGACTTAACTGTATTTCGGAAATTGTGTGTAAAATGAACGATGTGCCATGCTAGCAGGGAATAGGACAGGTGCTCTTCTTTTGTGACAGTTTTGGAATTTGGCTGCCATCTTGAAATTCGTCATTTTTGGCCTATGTTCATTTTCTTAAACATAAAAAATAACACAAGGGAAGGAGCATAAAAAATAGCACTAGTTTTTTTTTCTCAGGAAGTCCGTTCCTACAATCGGATTTCAGTTTTCCGTGGTGGTTCACAAGTTATTATCAAAAACATTGACATTGTATTATTGTCTATTGTCTGTTGCAGGTAATTGGAGATGGCACTAATAATTATTGAGAGATGCATTATAATGGAGGAGAGGCTTGAGCTAATCCCGATATCCGGAGAACGCCCCTACCGTATCATCGTTTCCGATTTCAACGCCCGGCACCCCGGGACCGACTGTTACCGACTAATCCAAAACAGATATAATGGTTGCGCCCATTATCCACTAAATTTGTTTGTATCCCTGTCGTTGTGATCATGGCAAGACGACGAGAACTATCTTGCATTTTGATTAATGAGACATGCGGTTTCCGAGGTTGTTCAATAAAATGATGGTGAAAACGCTGAATTCAACATTCCGCTATCCACGGTGTCTACAGGGAAAACCTCCTGGAAGGCATTACCACCCACCATGGACAACGTAGTGACCGAGCACGATTGCTCTCCGACCGTAACCACCGGCGTCTGGCTAGAATTATCCATTCTAACCGACAAGCCCAGCACAAAAAAATCACTTCCATATTCAATGTAGGCGCTTCCACACCCATATCTAGCAGACAGGTGCGGTGTTCTTTAAATTCCACGGTTACGTTAACAGAAGACCCAACATCACCGCACCCACCGTATCATCTGCGATCGTGAATTTGTTACCTGGCACTTAGAAGACTAGAAACAGGTTGTCGGGTTGTGTGATCCAAGGATTCACTGTTCTAGTAAATCGTGCTGATGGAAGGACTCGGATGTGGCGCAGACCCCATAATTGATATGAACCTAAGTTGTCACCAAAGTACTGGGGTAACTTTATACTAGTAGGTGGTGCTTTTGCGTGACATGGTTTGAGTCCATTGGTCCTCTTATACACATCAATGAGCGGCTTTCCGCTACATTGAGCTGCTCGATGACCATTTACATCCTTTCATGGACTTTGTGTAGTACTCCCACAATGATTGGGGTCGTCCAGCAGGATAATGTCCCATGTTATCGAGCCCTAGTTGTGCAGAACTGGTTTGAGGAGCATTCAGGAGAGTTCCAACGAATGGTGTGACGCGAATCCCAGACATGAATTCACTTCACATTTACGGGAGGTGTTGAAGAGGTCCCTGCGTCACTTACCAATACTAGGGTTCAGTTGGTGGCAATCCAGAGAGCATGGCTCAACATCTCGCTAGAGGGCTTTCATCCTTCTGTGGAGTTGATGCCATGCCAGAGGGTTCCGACACGACTGCGCAGCAATCCACGATTTTTTTGGCTTTTAAGTGTATAATCAGTAAATCATGTAGATAAAAATTGATTGGTTTAAAATGAACGCTATTCAAAAACGCGGTTCAAGATCTGTTGTTCATGAAGATAAATACACAGCAAATCAATTCGTTAATCTTTGTGAAGCTCACCTTAAATTAACTTAATTTTCCAACATTATTAAAAAATTCATTGTTATTATAAAAATATTATTTTTCATCTAGTTGCTCTTCTAAATTAAGGACGTGAATAATATTCTTCAATACTGCGTAAAAAATGTTTAATTTATATGTCACTGAAATTAAGCCAAAGTCGTTGCCTATAATAAATTGATTACTTTTTATATTAAGCCCAGGTCAAACTGTATTGAACAGTAATAAATCAAATTCTATATTGCTTTTAAAATCGCATCATTTCCATTTCTCTTAAAATGATAATGATTTCATTTCTATTCTTTCTACAAAAGTATCTTGGCTTTTAAAATTGAACCCAAGAAAAGATCCGTTCGTGAGCTTTGCGAATCGGCAAACATCGTCCTAGAAGCGAAGCATAATAATGCGACCGTTTGATCCACCCTCCAAAGTTTTAGAATCGAACTCATCTTCTCTTCGAATTTCATCGTCATATAAAAACATTCAATTTACTTCTTTTGGTGGTGTAGTGGGGGGTTTTGGAAGACAGAAGACGACGACGAAGAAGACAACCTGGGCCATGCGCCTTTCCGATCATTGTTCATGGACCCGTTAACCGCAAAATCTTTGCCAATCCCTCTGCTCGCCCCCTTCTTTCCCCACCCCTTTCACTCTTACCCTACCCCTCTTCTTTCTCCCACCCCAATCTCCACCACTATCAACCTCTTAGCGAAGGCTTTACCGTTAATGAACTTTCCTCCCGCTCTCTCTTCGCGTTTGACGTGGGCGAGCAATAAAAAAGGAGGAAAAGCAAGAGGACGAACAGAAAAAAAAAGAAAAAAAGGAAAAGCCTCCACCCGTCGAGATGTGTTTCCAATCCTCCCCGACAGATGGCAGTAAAAGCGCGTTTACGACGCGCACTTCCATTAGTTTCCAGAGTGTCATTGCTTTCTGGGAAGAAAATCGGACAGAGGATGTTGACAAATCCAGCCACGCTTAAAACCGAAAACCTCTGGAAAATTGAACTCAAGAACACTGTGCAGTGGGGGAAGGTATAATCCAGTCAGTGGTTGGACTCCAGCCAGAGATTATAAATAAACTTTTTCGAAATGAAGTCCTTTATTAAGAAGATTTATAAATGATAGAAGTCTGGTCAGGACTTTAAATTAATCGACGGAAACATCACTTTAATTAAGACTATTATAGACAAGGAGAAAAATTCTCATTCATATTGGAAAAACTGAAAATTAAATATTAAGTGTTAAAATAATTTATAGTGGCAATAATTACGGAGTAGTACGGTTTAGGCAAAGATTGTGAAAGATACGAACATTGAGAGTTAAGAGTCGATTGTTCCACGGTTTCTCACTCAATTGCATTCAGTATTCAATAGAAAAATGAAAATTTTCATGCATGAACAGAAGATTATTAGATCATTGCAGAGTTTTGCCTAAAAGAATAAACTACGACTATAAGGGTTATTCAAAGGAAACATAGCCTGCAGTACTGCTGATAGAACATGGACAGTTGGCAATAGGTTCTTGTTCAAGCAGCGATAGCAACAGTTGACAAATATATGTATACGAGCACAAGCTGAAAACCCGGCGTCGCCCGGGACTTTACTTATCCTCTTGTTGGATTGATCTGCCTCAGATTAAAATATCCATTTTCACCTCCGGGAAATATCACTGGATACTTTAGATCTCTTCTTTCCTTCGAAGTTTCCCTTGCCCCTGACGTAGAAGTTCTTATACCCTCCTGCTCTAGACGAAGCTCTCGTTGTTCAGATGTTCCCGATGCCCATTTGTCTTTTAGCTGCAGAGTTTCCTGACCAATACTCGTTCTTTCTCTTGCCTTTCCAAACACACAAACAAATACACAAACTTTTGTCGGTCGTCTGGACATTTGTTAGAGGGCTCAAGGGAGACACGTCTTTCTCCTTTGCCTCCTCGATAGACACTTCCCTATCCTTATCGTCTGCTATACTCATTTTATGTTCAATAGATATAAAACGAATGTTTTGTCATTGCATCATAATTTTATGCTCATTCTATCCTGCTATCCTATGCTCGAGTTTTTGAATAAAGTTCAGAGGTTGGTAGATCTGATCACGAAATGTCAAATATTGGCGGGACCAGCGGCTTTTATGTACATCTTTTACTGTGGCTAAAAGAAAAATTGCCTCCCAACCAAATTGACGATATTATTACTTCTGATGTCAACAAAGACAAAAAACTACACGACACAGTTGTCAAAAACATCCACGGGCCATTCGGGCACACAACAAATACAATCATCCCCGTGAGAGTGAACCAGAAAGTTCTAATGCTTCTAATGCTATTTATCTAGTGCTATTTATCTCCAATCTTACAAAATTTGAATAAAACCAAACGTCAGTACCAATTCACAAAGCAAAAAATAAAATCCGAATTACAAATCAAATCGAATAGCCAAAATTTATTAATATCAATACGAAACCAAACAACAATAGCATCGCAAATTAAACAAATCTAAACCCGTAAAACACAGAAGATAAACATCAATAATTATACGACAGGTAACCCCTTAGGGCCTAGATCACACGTGTCCGGCGCGTCAAACAATAACGTTAAGGTGAAGTTCGGCAGACACGACCTAAAGCACGTTTTAAACACAGTTTTATATTGTGGTTTTAAAGTTAAGGCAGTACCATCTATTGACAAAGTTCAGAACTAAAGTGTTATTATGGTAACATTAAAGTTATTAGGTTTGGTCACTTCACAAAATATTGGGCAAACCTATCCAAAAAGGGGTAAATGGTATGGTATTTATCTCTAATTTATCTAATCGCTATTTGCCTTTATTCTTTAAGCCACTGTTGAAAACTGTGTTGAATAATAAAAATGCTAAGTAATGGTTTATGATAATTAGGTTGCAATACCTGAATGAAAATACTTTTTTAAAATTTGAAAATTGACATTTCAAAAAGCAGAGAAGTCATCATATAATTTTATATTCAGATACATGATTTTGCTTTACAAATGTAAAAACCATGTTTTCAATGAAAGGATATTATATTTTAAAGAAGAAAAAATCTCTTTGCTATCCAAAGTTTATTATACAAATAAAAATATTGCAACAATTAAAATTCTTTTGCTCATCCTGAGCTTAACACTAATACTGTCGTAACAATCGAAACAATTCCTTTTCGATTAGCCAATAGGATTGCCTGAAGCTACACAGACACAAACATACAGACTTTTGGTTTTATATATATAGATTTTTCCCGTGAAAAAATCTTGGGTCCAAAAGAGAATTTTTTCAATGCACTAAATTCGTACGGCACTCACTTCCAGTGGTTTTATACACTCAAAATAATTCCAGAGTGCAGCAATGGAGAGAAGCGACACTCATAGAATACAAACGCTCTATTAAGGAGTTACACAGAGTGTCTCACATTATTATGAAAACACTCACATCTAAGGTTACTATTCACTCCGTATTGAAATGAAATCACTTATATTCAACGATATTAATCATAATTGGCCTACTTTATGAAACTTTGGATGAAACTGTCTATTGGCCTCCTTTAATTTTTTTTTCAATGTTGTACGTCTTCCATAAAACAAATGAAGAGCAAGTTTTAAACCTTTCATTCGTTTTTTTGAAAATTCATATTCTAGGTTTGTATTGTCTTTGTAATGAAACATCGTGCCAAATGTGGAGTCCTTTGAAGCACGGGAAATAGGCTAAAAATTGATTGCAAGATTTGAACGAAATAGGCAGACAGACAAAAAGAAAGAAAGGGCCTGTTCAAAAGTTAAACAGTCCTTTAGTTCGTAATGCGTTTTATTGCACTAATTTTGATAAAAAGTGATAAAACTCTTTAAGACATATTCCGATTCTTAAGAAAATAAAAAAAAATTAAAAAAAAAACCCTTCCACCTTCAATTACAGTTTTAGAGCTCCCCATTTTCATGAAAAGTGATTGATGGGGAAGAAAATGCTTCACTGCAAGATCTTGTAGCAGACGCCAACATTTCAATCAAGCACCAAAAATTATTAAATTTTTTTCTGTAGTTATTTTGGATTTACGCACCCGACATCCGAGGGCGCCACCAGGTTTGCATTTTTTTTTAAATGAAGGAGTGTCGCCTCTCTCTATTGTTGCTCTCTGATAATACCATAGTCTTTTTATCCCCTGATCTGTGCCAACACCACCTCTAACGTGACCACCGAGAGAGAAGGCCTCCGTATTGAAATTTAATACATTGTTACATACATTGTTACATCATCATAGATAGTGCTAATTCAGGGCTTATTATTGGTTGAAATACGAATAACAATGCACTATCTATGATGATGTAACAATGTATCACGCTTCATCGCAGAGGCCTTCTCTCTCGGTGGTCACGCCTCTACTCAAAGCCTGAGCGCGAAAACGTCATACATTGTTACATCATCATGCGGACTCATAATTTAGGGCTTATTATTGGTAGAAATCACGGTCTACAGATATTCATGGTCATCGAGCTCCATTGTTAAAATGAAGCTAAAGTTTTTAGCTCCCAGCAGGGCGGGAACTCTATTGAAAAGTGGCGCTGCATGTACAATCGGCCCAAAAACGCCTGCAGCGCCGCCCATCGACAGAGAGAAACTTTACTTTCATTTTCAGTTTCAATGAAAAACTTCTATCGCAGGTCACGGTCGGCCCTGGTGCGATCTATGCGGCACCTGGCGCGATCTGTTTTCCTTAGCTTCTCGAAACAATGGAAAATGGCCGAAGCTCGATGACCATGAATATCTATAGACCGTGGTAGAAATACGATTAAAGGTATTGTTGTCTGTGCACACGCGCAAATTCCGTTGTTATAGTCAACAATTGGGTTGCTATATTTATGGAAGAAGCGTTTTTAGTCCCCTCTATTGCATGAATTTGGTTACATCTCAAACTTAACAATATAATTTAACGATCGTACCACGTAACAAAACTGTCAGCTACTATTACGTGTTCAGCAACAAATACGTAACATCAGCTGACAGTTTTGTTAGTAACAAGTCAGCTGATGTTACGATTTTGTTGTAACGTTGTACGATCGTTAAATTAATAAAAATGTCTAAAATTAATTAATAACGTTGTACGATCGCTAAATTAATAAAAAAAATAACGAAAATGTCTAAAACTCAAAATTAATAGTCTAAAAAAGTCGAGTCGTTACGCCATTTATGAACTTTCTGCACCAGCAATTCGTTAAAAACCAAAAGGGCGAGGAAGTTTTAAAAATTCGTATATAGTGCTTTGTAATAAGAAAATGATGCAGCGCGTGTAGGCAAAACGAAATCACACACTGCTGTAGAGCCTCGGTTTTCAATTGTTTTTAAATTTTTATAGTTATAATTCCATAACGTCCATTTTACAATACAAGGTTTATTAATATATTTATATACAATCGATTTTCATCCTTTCGGACATCATCAGTATATGCATTTGAAATGTTTACATTTCTTACAATAGGATTCTTTTTAAATTTTGAACAATACCTTTTTCAATTTATTGTTTTTTGGTTACATTGTTGTAATTCTTTGGTTATAGTATTATTAGTATTTATCCTATTTTTTTTTACATTGTAATTTTATTAATCTATCTTATATATATAAAGAAGGATATTATTGATCAAAGAAGTTTAAATGATTAATTTTTAATTTAAATGTGGGTAGTCTCCTTTTAATGGGCTTGTTTGTTTGTTTGTTTGCTTGTTTGTTTGTTTGTTTGTCTCTTATGCAAATCTACAGATTTATTCCGATCTTGATGAAATTTTGCATACTTGACCTGCAAACCATGAGGAAGGTCACTGTCTATTCTTATCTTATCTGGTACAGAGGGTAGATTATCGCAAGCGATAATCTGCGGCACCTACTCCTACGAGGGAGTTTTGCGCCATCCCATTAATAACGACTGCTACGAGATGACAGTAGCAGTCGGGACCGACGGCTTAACGTGCCCTCCGAAGCACGGGGGGTTTCATGATGGAAAAGCTGCTGGGGATAAACGAACCAGAGGCTGTCACCAACTGCTGGAACACCAGCTATGGTCAATCGGCAAATGGGTCAGACCAAAGTCCCCCAACAGCCGCGCCCCAAATAGCTGTCCCGCCAGCGGTGGCCCTCAAGCCCAGGCCGTCACCCAACCAGCAGCTGGCCGCGCCTGAAGTTGCTGAACTCCATCGATTGGCAAGCCAACCGACGAGACAACCAGGCCACGGCCACCCCCCAGGTCACTGTCTACCTCAGATTTCGGAAAAATAATAATTATCGATAAAAAAATCGATATTCATGGTCATGGAAGGGCATATTAATTAGAAATATCTCATGACCAACAATGCAAGGCAAAGTTTGTGCAACAATAGGTATGAACAATGGTATCAACACGCAATTCACAAACACTCTGCACGGAACAACCAATATATATCTCATAACCAACAATGAAAGGAAAGATTTGTGCAACAATAGGTAACAACAATGGTGTCAACACGCAATTCACACTACGCTCGGACCAGCAACAGATATCTCATGACCAACAATGCAAGACAAAGTTTGTGCAACAATAGGCCCGTCGTGTTCGCATCAACAATGGTCTCAATGCGCAATTCACCAATAACAATGAGCACAAAATTGTTCAAAGAATTATAACAATGAACATAAAATGATGATGCAATGACAGAACATTCGTCTCCAAGAATTATTAACAATGAACAGGAAATGGATATAATAGACGATATGGATAGGGCAGTTTCTCTCGATGAGGCAAAGGACGTACACGTGTCTTCCTTCAGCTCCCTAACAAGCGTTCAGACGATTGGGATAAGTGTGTGTGTTTCTTTGTGTACGTGTGTGTGTGTTTACCTACAAGCGTAATTATCCCGGGCAACGCCGGGTCCTCTGCTAGTATAAAATATAGTATTATCTTATCTTATAAATACATTTTTAATTACATAGTTCTTGTATTCTTTTGCAAATTAAAATTTACTAATCAATATCCTTTGATTTATTTTCTTACAGGGATAACAGAAAAATAAATTCAAGATTAGGAAGACAATGGATAATAAGAAAGTGTCATTCTCGAAGCATATAATTCATTTATATGATTGTTCCAAGAAAGGTCAGGTGATATGTGTAATCCTAAGTTTTTAAAAGTATTTATGCTAGATATAGGGTTTGAGTTAAAGTGGATAATCAATTCATGTGGGTCGAATTGTTTATTTCTTTGTGTAAAGATCATGTATTTGGTGTTTTTGCTTAATAGGTCTTTTATTTTCTCTTCTTTTAGTATTTGGTTGAATAATAAAATTTAAGCTTGACGCCATGCAAAGGATCATGTTAGGTATTTATTTTCCTCCCATTTAGAAACACGTTGTATATCAGTTGGTTAGGGGAGGGGGAGGGGAGTTCTGGGGGCGCAGTGGGTGCGCTCCATCGAATCAAAATAAAAAAGAAAAAAAATAAGAAAAATGAATTACGTCAGAGTGTGATTTGAAATTTTAGAATGCGAACGACGATGAATCGGAGCAAGAGACAAGTGGAGCGATAGTGAGAAAGCCCGGTATATCGTACCTACGCTCGTGAATGAACCTCGCCGTTCGATGCAACGAGGGAAGCCTGTTAAAGAAATGATTCTCCGGGGAACGGCAATGTCTTCGATAGAAAACTCCCAGGTGAACAGCTTGACTTAAATTTTGTGCAAAACGCTAATACGTTAAGCTCTCGAAAAAATCTTCCCGTAATTGATGAAATTATTAATTCACCAATTCTCCATATCCACGAAATCATCTCTCCCTGCGAAATCACGATATATTTGAATCCTATATAATAAATACTCTATCTCCTCTCGCAGTAGTTAACGCTGTGAACTCATTTTTTTAGTGAAGCCTATACTTATAAAGCCTATACAATTACTCTACAAAGCTTAAAGGTGGTAGGATATTTTCATTTTAGTCTTCACGCATATTTCTATGAAGGATTCGGCGTATTAAAATTACGATATAGGAATTGCATACTTTTATTCAGTTAGTAATAGAATAAGTTTCCTTCTCTGCTTTCGTCGCTTACCTTGTTAATTGCGTATTGTAATTACCTTGTTGATTGCGTATTGTACTATAACTATGACCTATTCAGAAGCAAGTTATTTCCTCATCTAGTTTACAACATGGATGATTGTATTGCATATTGAACATTTGAACTTTCTCCACATATCTCAATTTACTCTTTTCCTACTTATTGTGGTTAAGCTAATGACTTTTTCTAATTGCTGTTGTAGCGACCAAATCATCAAAAAGCTCAATAATGATGACGAAGTAAAAGAAACTGTCACTACATGATTGACATGACAAGAAATTATTTGTTTCGGATAAATTACTTATTTTTTAATAGAGATTTGGCATTTCTCAAGCAAAAAGTTTCTAAATAACTTTCCTTTCAGATTTCTTCAGTTTCTTTCCCTATACATGTATATTTTTCAAAAATGAGAAAAATGAAAATCTGATATTAATCGACATTTAATATAATGAAAATCCACTCTACTCAAGCAGTATATTTTCTTCTGCGAAACAACTGCTGATTGTCAATAATGTGCGTGGGAGGAAGAAATAGTCGAATGAACAAAAATTAAAAAGAAAACCTGCATTGTTATATAATTTTCTTTTATTAAGCCAGGCGGTTAGCAAAACCAGCCAGGTGGCGTGCCCTTTCAAAAGGGCATAGGGAGAATAGGGCTTAATTTTCTTAATATTTTCTAATTAAACAATTTTAATTGTATACAAAATTAATCAGCATTTGCATACTTTTCAATTATTACGTTAGAAGTTCTTCAAATCAAAGAACAGATTAAATTAACATTAAACTTTTTTGTGTAATTCAAAGCTAACGAGTTAAAAGAATGTTTAAACATACACTTAATAAGTCCTTAATCTTAAGGAAATTAATGTATACTCAAGACCCTAATTAACTTTGGATTCAACACTTCAATTCAACACTGAAAAAGAGACTACGGTTTTAGATTACAGGAAAAAAGTTTGTTTTAAAGATTTTTATTTTGGCTATAAACTACATGAAAATGAATTCGTTATTTTTTCAAGTATAACATAATTTAGTTTCCCTATTGTGAATATGAATGGGGACTGAAATGTTTAACCATGGCATGTGGCCAACAAGGTTATAAACATTGTTGAGGTAAGACATAAAGCGACCAGAATATTGTGCATATGTGTGCTGCTGTCGGTTGGATGAATGTTAAAGAGAGACAAAAGGGAGAAAAGCGTCGAAACCCGCTTGCTCATGCCGTGTTCTCGCAGCGGAAAATGACTGATGATAACCTTAAATGGCCCGTAACCTGTTCAAGGTCTGGTACGGCTCTTTGTTTATCTCTTGCTTTGCGTGAATTCTATGGCACCTCCTTTCCCTCAAGCCTTTCAGATTACTGTTCCAAATGGGCCAAATTTTTCTGAAAACAAAGTGATTGACTGAAGAGTCCGCTTTCAAATAATTATGAAGGACACAAATCAGTTCTTTCAGAGAAAAAGAACGACCCTGACTAATAAGAGAAAAAGTTATACCAGTCCTCAGCAAACTTTTTTTGAAAAGAATTAAATAAATTATATAGCGGAGTGAAGAACAGCTGGATTGTTTTAATTTTCGACAAAATGCTCTTATCACTTTTTTTTTTAATATAGCGGAACCTCAACGTTTCCATGTTTAGTGCCTCTTTTACTTCTGGACACAAAGTAAAAATACATCATTCCCTAACAAATAGTGAAGAAGTAGACTATTTTCTCATAATTCTTTAATTGGATTAATGAAAAACGACGTAAAAGTTATTGTAATACAAAAAATGTTCAACATGATATATCCTGGTCGCCAGAAAAGGAACATCATCAATTAAGAGGGGGATGATGGAGTCACCCCAACTGGGTGACCAAACTTCACTTCAACGGGCTTGGGTCACCAAACTTCACTTCAACGGGCTTGGTTTTACTTTTTGGTAATTTTTTCGTTTTACATGCCTTATGTGATTTAATAAGAATGCTTATTGTGTATTTCACTTGCATTTAGAGTGCAATTTTAATATTCCGTGGTAGGTGGTAACACTTCATAATTACGCAGTTATAAACAATCAAAGAAAAACTGGGGCCGAAAACCCAATCTAAAACCCCCAGATGGAAAGAATACTTATCCAAATAGTTTATGTTTTAAGCATTGCTGACATGGGCTCGCGCACGTCAGGATCGCTTTGTCGCAGCTAAAGCTGCTCCTTGGAAGGTTTGCAAGATTTTATTTATGAAACGCAAGTTAGCCAAGACATGGATAATCTGATACAATTCATGGATAATTAAACAAACAGAAGGGTGACCAGTTAGGACATTTATAATAATCCAAAGGCGTATGGCGTGAAAGTATCGCTGTCTATCGTTTGGAGACCACTTTGTGCCACTGGCATATCAGAAAGAAATCCATATAAAAGATAAAGATTACGTTGACAGTTGCTAATGAAATGCTAATTTAGGCCAAAGGAATTCAAGGGGATTTCTGGAATGACTGGAGAGG
This sequence comes from Rhysida immarginata, assembly GCA_023313115.1. Classification (NCBI taxonomy): domain Eukaryota; kingdom Metazoa; phylum Arthropoda; class Chilopoda; order Scolopendromorpha; family Scolopendridae; genus Rhysida; species Rhysida immarginata. The sequence goes on along the minus strand of JAHWFO010060973.1, from coordinate 613,034 downwards.
ATGACATAATAATGTTATAATTATACTGTATGATTATAACGTGCCCAAACTTGATATTAGAAAATGTTCAGAGATAGTTAAGGTAATGAGGCAGACTGAAAATACTTTTTAGTTTTATATTCCTTTAAGTTTATATTTTTTGATGAATTTGTGACGTTATCACGTGTTGTGTTAAAAAACCATTTCTTGGAGAGACTTGGTCATTGGAATAATTGCATATGTTATTCAGTTTATCACGGGGAATATGAAATATAGGAACTTTTAAAATGTGAATTTATAGTGTCGATAGAATTGGTAATTCTAAAATTGGATATAAATTGAGGATCCACAATTGTGAAACAGTAGGAGGGAAGGTGCTGTGACAGGATGAGACTGTCTTTTGGGTTGTATTTAATTACAGTTGAAGTTAGTCTTTGAATTCTTAGGTGAATTGATGTATTGAATTTATTGAAGGGTAGTTTATGTTATAGATTTTAATGAAGAGTTGGGAATGACAATGATTTCTTTGTTTGTTTCATTGGATTTTAATAAAACGAGAGAGGGAAGGGAGACCGGAAACGCTCTCAGTATATAAGCGACAAAATAAGGTATGAGTCTGCCAAGGCGATAGAAGGAGGGAGGATGAGCGCGCTCCTCTCTGGGACTTGATTTTTTCAACGGCAAATTGGAAATTTGGAGGGGGGATTAGTTGAGACACTCACCGCTGCTATGAAGCTATCATGGTCAGTTAAACCAGTCTATTAGTTTCTCCTTCCAAATTAAGGTGTGAGCAGGCTCATCATCATAAGATGCTAATTAAGAGTAGGTGGATTATTGAGGGGGGTGTCAGGTGTCGCTGTTGACCTGGCCGACCTAGGCCAGGAGGTAGAGCACGGCACTCTGAGCATCCCACTCAACCCATTATGCAAGGAATGGAGTTCGTTTTCTAAGAGATTTTATGAATGAGAAATAAGCATCATCAGCATACAGTGGAGTCATCATTGGAGATCTGAACCTCAACATTCTTAAGGGCATCGTGAATCAAGAGAGAAAGCTATTGCAAGAGATCAGCATGGTCAAGGGCCTACCATTGCGAAAAGAAGACAACGGCGCATCTTGAATACTCTGTCGAACTTAGTGGGGACAGTTTGAGCCAAACCAGTGGACTCACTCACTAAATGATCCGGATCATTCTCTGATGTGTTTTTGTGCTTCAATTTGATGTGTAATGAGTGAAATATAATGGCCTGTTGATATAAAAAGTGTTAAGTGCTATAAAGTGCAATATATGTGACTACAGATCTGCAGACGTTGTGACACTACATAACTGTAAGTAAAGTGAAACGTATTGATAAGATTCATAAATAGTCATGACATGTGTATGATTAAGCAGTAATTTGAGTGATTTATTATAGACTGAGCCTTAAAGGATCCTTCTGTTCTCAGGGTAGTTGAAAGAGCTAGAACTTTGTTGATACATTTATTGAATTTTGCATTTTATCTTAGATTTAAGTAATTGGGGATTTTAGGATTAACTTCCTTCTTTGATGTTAAGAACTATCACTTCTATCTTAGGCTTAAGATTTATATTATTCTTTGTATCACATTGGTATACTTACTCGAACTTGATTCTCAAACAATCAAGAGACATTCATTTAATTCTCAAATTTGCTTATCTTATTAGTTAAGACACAACCTGCCACCTTTTAAAAGAACCCGACCTTTGTCCTTGACTGTTGATATAAATAATTAAATATTGAGCTAGCTTTTAATCAATCCTATAATATTGATTCGTTTAAGTTACAGTGAGAAGAAGAGAGAAGGGGGGAGGTCCAATCAAACAGAACGGCAAAGGTCACAAATTCATATTCACAATAGGCGAAGAGAGTGGTCAGTATCACTTATCGCACAGACAGTGAACCTTCGACTTCGATTACGCTGTGAAGTTGAACGTCTTTTAAGGAACAGGAAGACTGTAGGCTACATTGTAGATGGCACTGCGAAACAAGATCAGTACAAAAAAGTTTTCGAAATAAGACTTCTTCCAAAACTGAATGACTGGCTACCTGATGGATATTTTGTCTTCATGCAAAACAGGATACCTTTCTACACAGCTTTACTGATGAACTAACTAATATCGATATCTTGCCTAGCCAAATAACAGCCCAGATGCAAATTCTATTAACTAATCAGACAAGGCTTCTTAGTAGAAGTAATCCGTATATGGCACAAAGATGGCATCAAAATAAGTTTTTTAAATATTGTGCGAATAAAAGATTTTTACGATAAAAGTGTACACTTTTTAAAATTCCTTATAATTTGCTCCGCTAAAACTAAATGTAAGAACATTAGATGATTTAAGCGTAACAATTTACTTTAAAAATGCAATTCTAGAGAATTTTAAGTGAAATTCCATCACTTCATTGGGATTTCATTTAGAAAATTATTAAGTATTTTTATTAATTTATATTCTTACCTTAATTAGATACTGTATTTTCATAAAGTAGTAGATGGGGCAAATTATTACTCACCTGAAATATAACAAAGATAAAAGAGCATAAGATTAAAGCATCCTTTACAGGGACATCATCTTATTAAATGTGTTAACACATTATTAATATAGAGGCCTACCTATGCAATGCTAAAGATTCAAAAGATTTAGAAATAACCTTTCAATTTGAAATATTTCCTATGGGAAAACCCTTATAAGCCCAATACATATAAATACTTATAAAAAAGTATCCCAGAGTAATTTACTCTTGGCAATATAAAGTTATGCAATTGAATAGAATTATATTATTTTTATGTTGATACAGATGACTTGCAGATATAATAGTTTCTTCACAGAATATTCTAGTGCGTATACTTAAAACGTACTTTAAAAGTATAGTATATAAGAAAAATAAGATTAAAATACATTTAAAGATTTTAAAATTATTAACGAAATGCGCTATCTAATTTTAGCTGAACAAGAGAAAGTAAAAGACTTTAATGATTTTTATCTAATAATATATTGTCTCATTTGCTTTATTATTTTAAGATATAGATTTCATAAAACGATATAAATTATTTAAAAAATTAAACGAATCCTAAAGTTTTAAGATTCTAAAAATGACTATTAGTTCTCTACAATACGAATCCCAAACTTTGTTAACCATTACTAAATTAAAGGAGCGTTATGTTCTGAAGGATCTTTACAGCGTCATCGGTAAATGAAACAACATGTAATAAGCTAAAACGCATTAGAATAAAATTTAAAGTCATTTTTCAAAACGATCAGACTGATTACTGGTTCAGCCCTCAATGCATCTGCCGACACGCCCTCATAATCAATCATCGCTGGATCATTTCTTAGTGTTTCGTGACATTCATTATACAGGGTGAGTCAAAAGTCTGTACCCCTGTACAATTTCAAAACGAGTGGAGGTACAACAAATCTATTGCATACAACATATAGAAATTAAGTAGGTGCGAAACAATGGTGGTGACAATTGTGACCTTTGACCTCGAATTTTGCAACTTACAACTTTGTAACCTTTACAGTTAGAGAAAAATTTCCAATTGTACAGTTGTAGAGTTCAAAACGCTGATTTTAACAAAAAAAAATTAAGAATAAGCGTAAAAATAAATCCACTACAACAAAATATCTTGCTGGGACCTGTTTTCTATAACGGTTGCCTTACATGAGTAAGATACACAGAAATGATTTAGTAATGGGTTTAAATTTGCACTTATTATTAATCTCTTTTTTGTTAAAATCAGCGTTTTGAGCTACTTCAACTGTACAATTGGAAATTTTTCTCTACCTGTAACAGTTACAAAGTTGCAAGGTGCAAAATTCGAGGTCAAGGTTTGTTTGGTATTAACGTCCTTTTCAACTGCCATGGTCATTTCAGGACGGCGTTATAGGGGCCGCAAATTTTGCCTCGCAAGGGTTCTTTAACGTGCAGCCGGAAAATAACTACACGGGACTAACGGCTTTACTTCCCTTCCGAAGAAAGTGCGTGATCTCAGGATTTTACCCCATAAAAATCTTCGTCGTCCTCGGCCGGGCTGAACCCGCGTCCTCGGGCATCAGAGGCGATCACGCAACCACTGAGCCACCGAGGCCGATAATTCGAGGTCAAAGGTCAAATTTGACACCACAATTGTTAGCCCTATCTAACATCCTATGTGTTGCCCCCCCCCCCTTCCCCGTATCCCCCCCCGCTTTGAAATTCCTTCGGGGGGGGGCGGGTACAGACTCATCCTGTATAATGGCTCTATTTTCATGGAACTCAGGATAACTTAGGACTCGTATTTATAATAAAATCTTTGATACCTCCCTATAACAGGCCATTTAGATGGGTACATCAGGCAATGAATGGCCTAAAACGTGCTTAAGAAAGCATTTAGGCGAGTCATGCCCCTTCTCTCTCACTAAATATTCTCGCGGGAAAAAGATGTGTTTGTACTGACAATGATCATTCATTTCCGATTACGTATTTTCGTATCTTTAAGAAGAAAATTTTACAGTTCCGCTTTTGTTTCTAAGGTAATGACAATTTCCGTACCTCTTATGATAAGTGAAATTTTGTTGAAAATACGATGCGAAAGAAGTTGTTGGAAATCCGATTGTTGACAATTTCCGTACATATGAGAAAAACAAAAGTGATGCGAAGAAACTCACATGCACATACTAGCTAATTTTTTACGAACCCCCATCCGCCGGAAATGGCTGAGTTATATAGCAGACGCCTTGGTTGACTCCAGGGAGCGCGTGAACATTAAGATTGAACTGTGGTAGACTGGGGAAGGATTGCCTAGTTTGATGAATCCTGTTTCCAACCGATCCAGGAGGCAAAAGGGCGTATTAGATCTGGTGTCAGCCACATGAGAGCATGGATATTGCCTGCTGTTGGACGGTTGGTCAAAGAAATGACAAACAATGCTAGCACGGATGCAATCGGAAGTCTTCGACTAAATTACTCCACAGATCCGAAATGCCAATACAGCTGGTAAGTAATGACGTCAGTTCCTGCCCTGTTGCCTAGCGATTCCAAACATTAGGTTTAAGCATATGGTGTAAGGCGATTAAAAAGCATAGCGAAATTAAACCTAATGTTTGGGGGATCGCCAGGCAACGAGACAGGAACTGAAGTCACTACTTACCAGCTTTATAAGTATCGCCATTATAACTATCGCTGGGAACTGAGAACATGAGGTTTCCATGACCATGCTGCTGCTCATAAGCCTCACATCAGCAGCGTCAATAAGAGACTATATTTAGAATAATGCACCGCTTACAGAAAGTAGACCATAAAAAAATGAAAACAAGTCTTAAGAAGAGACGAATCTCGATATATGTGCATACTCACGGTAATCAGATATTCACGGCAATCATGTTTGGGTCTATCGATGCTCGGCGAACGCTTCATAACTGACTGACTGCGTGAAACCAGCTGTGACGGTAGACGAGGGGGCTTGTCACAATGACAGACGTGTGCAGGAATGGTTTGAGGAGACCAGGGTTGAAGAAATGGACTAGCGTACACACAGCCCGATAAAAATTTTACTGAACACCTTGGGATGAATTAAAGCTAGGACATCTGTGACTGAACTCATCAAGCTCTTCGGGAAGAATGGAAAAATTTTTTTGAAGTTATCTATCAAAATCTACTGGAAAATTTACCTCCGAGAGTACCAGCTATAGTAAAGTTCAAAATACAAAGTGTGACAATTAAATACCGGGACAGAGGTCGCTGCGTAAAATGTAAACAAAAATGTAATTTTTTAGTAGCGTAAAGAATTCGTGTTCAGACACACACTATAGCGACGCACGTGAATGAGTATCGTCGAGGAAAAAAACATGGAACAACGGGCTTGCATTAAATTCTGCCTAAAGTTGGGTAAATTGGCTATGGAAATACACCAAATGTTGAAAACTGCCTACGGGAACGATGCCCTATCCCAGTACATTTGACCAGTACGGGAACGATGCCCTATCATTCGAGTGATTTGGCCGCTTTCGTGATAGCCGCGAAGACCTTTCAGATGACCCACGCCCTGGAAGACAAGTTTCCGTCCGAAAGGCAGAAATCACCGAGAAAGTCACTGTTGACCGACAAATCACAATTCGTATGCTTGCGGATGAACTGGGCTGCAACAAAGAGACAATTCGTCAGATTCTAACAGAAAAAGCGATTTCTGGCCAAACACAGAATCACAGAACTCAACCAGCCGCCTTATTCTTCGGATTTGGCCCCTCCAGATAATTTTCCGTTCCCATAGATGAAAAACGCTATGAAAGGTACCGATTTCAAGGCGTTTCCGACATTAAAAAAACGTACCGTCGGAAATCAAGAGGATTCCGTCCGAAGACTTTTAAAGCTAAATAATTAAATATAGACTGGAGATAACCTCCAAACATGATGTGTAATAATTTTTTTTCCCTTTCACTTTTAAAGCTGCTTAACAAACTTGTACAAACGCGCTCAAAAGTGCATTGTGTCCGTGGAGATTACTTTGAATCATATTAAACAGAATTTTCATTTGGACTCCCTGTTTGTGAGTATTTGTATTAGTCCGGGTATTTACTTGCCATATCTTGTATTCATTTTCGTGAAATTATGGTTGAAATGCAAAAGTGCAGGTGTCCGGAAGCTTTTAATCACACAGTGTACATTTTTTGATCTGAATGTCAATATGAGAATGATTTTCTTGAAAGCTTTCCATAAGTACGATTATCTGTCAAACTTTTTTAAAAAATTCTATTAAAGTGAAAAAACAATATTTTATAAAATAAGTTATCTAATCCTGGTTTTTGATATCTTCTGTTTCAAAAAAAAATTAGAAAAAATAAAAAAAAAATAAATACTTCAATGAAAAATTATGAAAACCATTGGAAATACACGAAATTGTTCTTCAAAACTTTCCACTGAGCCTGAGGTTGTTGGCACAATGCATGGCCATTCTACAAAACTAATCAATATATAATTTCTTTAATAGTTTAGAAGTTTAAGCTATACTTAATTATTTTAATTGTTTTCAATTCTAAATTATTGGACAAATCGATATCCCAAATTTTAATGGGAGAAATGCTTTCTTTATAAAAACAATTTGAAAAAGTAAAGACAATATAATACCTAGTCATGTATTAAAATAAATATTTGCTATTTTATCTTCTCGTTTTTAATAAAAACTGGGAATTTATCCGTCAAAAATGAGAAGACGGAAAAAATATGACTGAGGATAAAACTGTCGGATATGATGAATGTCGTACGACACACTTAGAACAGGAAAAACACTATCAAGGACAGCCGTCGTTCCTTGATATGCCAGCCATAATATATGAAAAAACCCGACCATATGACGGCAACGAGAAGAATGCACTCGTACAAATGACTCATCGCTCAATTCGAACTTTTTCCCCCCACTTTTATATCTTTTTCATATCATCAAAAAACATCTGTCAATGATTATGTGCTTTTATTTACTCTAAATACATTTCAAATGAATTGCAACCCAAGATTCACTTATCAAATCGTGAACATAATACGGTGACGTTCGAAATAAACACAGCAAATTTCTTTGCTACAGCTTTGATGTTGGCGTGCAGTCCTAGTAGAAAGGTATTTTCTTTAACACTAAGCTATCATCGTTTGACGTATTTGAAAGGCGCGATCATTCTAAATGATCCTAAATCAGTATCATTCCCATGGATATATGATTACGGAACAACAGTAAAGTACTTCATTTCACATTACAGAGAAGAGGACTTCAGTTATTATTACTTATACAGGGTGTCCCATGTAACCTGTACTAGCGAAGGTCTGTGGTCTGGGGACACCAATACCTATCGATTGGACCCCATGTATGTTCCGCGATTTTTTGTAGTTTTCGAGATATGAATTTTTTTATTTTATTTTCAGATTTTTTTAAATTTTGGACGGTTTTAGCTATAACTTTTTCTGTGAAGTGATTCTTTGAGATTTTCTTTGTTACTATTATGGCTAGCATGTGTGTTCGTCTGTAACAACACTAAACACCAAAATTCTAACTACTACTAGCTCAGATTTTGATCACAAAATTAAAATTTCTGTTTGAGAGAAATTGTTACTTGATTTCAACTTGAAAAAAAAATTACTTAACACTGACTGAATAACTTCCTGATAATTTTAAAAACTTTATGGGTTCCTTAGCTCTCAAAATAACACAAAAAAGTTGGTACTTTATAGGACATTTTTACGCGAAAACGGAGTTTAAAGTTGATACAGTCGAAAATAGTGAAATTAGGAATGTTAGATAAAAAGATGTAAAATAACGTATTTAAATTCAAATCGTAATTATTTTTTAACATTGTGCTAAATAAAACAACAGAAATAATCTTGAGAAATCATTTACTTATTACTGTTTTCATAATAAATGTTCAAAGTGCCTGCCACCTGCCGCAATGCAATAAATGTTCAAATGGGGATGCTATAAGGAATTGATGTATCATCACGAATTCTCGAGTTTGGAGGATTTTTCAATTGAAAAATGGGAGGAAAAAAATTGCGACCCGGATTCGAACCAGGAACCTCGACTATCATGGCCGATGCCTCTACCAATTGGGCTATCGCAGACACGACGGACAGCCAAGCTGTCTCAAGGTGTCTTAAAGACAACCAAGTTGTCACGGTTGAAAGCCCAATGGGAGACGGGAACCTGGCCCGCAGATCGAGAATTTCTCCACTCCAAACCATCAGAAAATTGATGAACTCACAAGTAAATAATAATTATTATTATTTATGAGTTTGGAGGAGTTAAAAACTAAATTAAATGAAGCTCAACAAATAATACGACAAAAAACCTAAGCCTTCCGAGATGTGCGCGGTAATTTTTTGCGTCGGTGCCGTCTGTGCATTGCGGCAGGTGGCAGGCACTTTGAACATTTATTATGAAAACAGTAATAAGTAAATGATTTCTTAAGATTATTTCTGTTGTTTTATTTAGCACAATGTGAAAAAATAATTACGATTTGAATTTAAATACGTTATTTTACATCTTTTTATCTAACATTCCTAATTTCACTATTTTCGACTGTATCAACTTTAAACTCCGTTTTCGCGTAAAAATGTCCTATAAAGTACCAACTTTTTTGTGTTATTTTGAGAGCTAAGGAACCCATAAAGTTTTTAAAATTATCAGGAAGTTATTCAGTCAGTGTTAAGTAATTTTTTTTTCAAGTTGAAATCAAGTAACAATTTCTCTCAAACAGAAATTTTAATTTTGTGATCAAAATCTGAGCTAGTAGTAGTTAGAATTTTGGTGTTTAGTGTTGTTACAGACGAACACACATGCTAGCCATAATAGTAACAAAGAAAATCTCAAAGAATCACTTCACAGAAAAAGTTATAGCTAAAACCGTCCAAAATTTAAAAAAATCTGAAAATAAAATAAAAAAATTCATATCTCGAAAACTACAAAAAATCGCGGAACATACATGGGGTCCAATCGATAGGTATTGGTGTTCCCAGACAGCAGACCTTCGCTGGTACAGGTTACATGGGACACACTGTATATTATAAGAGATTTTAAAATTAGTTTTATATTTAATCTGTTATTTAATTGTGTTTGTATAAAATAATTTTTATGAAAACATCTTTCATTAAAATTTCTATGATTATGTATTAGTCACTTTTTAACCAGTTAGTACAGGCACATAAAAAAATAGCACGGAAACATAAGAAATTTGGCAGTTGCTGCAATAAATTTAAAACGAATTTATCTTACATTTTCTCTATATTTCCTAACCAATTTCTTAAAGCCATCTTAAAAATAAGATAATAAAAAGTGAAAAACATTTTTCCAATTTCAAAAGTGCTTTTTTGTAGCATTTCAAACTCGATTTTTTTAAATGCTCAAATCCCAACAGTAGGTGAATTCTAATGACAATAAAGAAAGGAATAGAAAGCAAACGAGTGTTTCAAATCTCATTCATCCTAGTCCTATCTTGGACATGAGATCTTCATTTAATGGCTTTTATCGAACTTTCGCCAAACTCCAGTCACAAAGACCTTAATGGCGACTTTGATGGCTCGGTAAATGGAATCGAGAATACATAATAACAACGGATGAATGGTTGTAACAACGGTTGTAAAAAAAAAAAAGATGTTGCTTGAGGGTAGCGACTATATTTAATGAGTTACTAAATTTGGCTGCAACCCTTGCCATCTGTAAGTTATCAATATCAAAATGGAACTTCATTGCCGTTCATTTCTCCATGCCTTCCTTCTGCCCTCTTTGCCTTTCACGGTTTTATTGATTTGAACAATTCGGTGTAAACAAATATCCAGTGGCAGATGACTCGAAACTCTCGGCAAACAATATTCAGAATAATGGAAAATGAGTTCCAACCAAAACCAGTGAATACATGTCCTGCATATTTTATTGGGTTATTTACGCTTGATAAAGTATAACGTCATGAAGAAGATTGCAACAGAGGTTATTGAAGCATTGACTGTGAAATAAGCAATAACAAGGGCTCATTCCGAAATTTATTATTTAGCTACCATACATAGAAGTCTTCGCATACTCTGGTGGCATTAACCCGTTTTATCCAAATATCTAATTTGGAAGCATGATATCATAAATATTTTTATTGTGATTCATACATTTATGAAATAAAGTAACAACCAAACTGTCAGAAAAATAGTTTTTCCAATTACAGACTTTTCAATTACAAAGCGTTTAAGGATATTCCATATAAATCGAAGCGTTCATATTATTAAAGTTAAATTTAAAATAATCATAAATAACGGCTTAAAAATAAAAATTTACAAATAAAACCTTCTCAACAACAGAGAGGATTTACAAATAAAACCTTTTCAGCTTAATGCTTAATAACTTCAAGTTTATTTCCATGTAAGATAGATTATTACAAAGTTACTTAAAAACTTCATTAAGGTTTGTAATGAGTTAAATAAATCTTCTGCTAATATGATCTCTTGGTTCGTCGTTTTACGATTTAAACTATTAAAATTTAAACTACAGTGAACTAGAATTTTTAATGTTTATTATCGCTTTCTGAAACGAAGAGGAAGAACTATTGTAAGTACTTGTTTAGAAAAAAAATATTAAAAGGTTCATTCAGGAATTGAACTTATCTGTCCAAACAATTGTGGCTTTTGCAATCAGATAATGATCGTCCAGATTGTATAAAAACTTCAATTTCAAATTTGTCTAAAAAATATTATTAAGCTCATTTAAACAAAAAAAATTAAATCTAAAAATATATTCGAGTAATTTTTATTGAATTAAAACGGATTTTATTTAAAATACTGTAGAATTCTCTTTCAAAAATTCTATTTTAAATCTATCAAAAATAATTCTTATCAGATATGTGATTTTTTTTTATAAATCTTTATCAAAATCTTTATCTAATTATTTTGTAAATTTTTCAAATTACAAATTTCCACCAAAAATTGACATTCTAAAAGAATCAGTCTCCTCATCTAATAATATCTTTATATATCTTTCGACAAACATCAATAATCCGGGGTAATAATAATTAAAAAGCTTACTTAAAATCTTTCATGTTTATTAAATTTGACTTTAATCATTAAGTCAAAAGTCACCTCAAAATTGAGAAATGGAATCGTAACATACACAAAACCAAGCTGAATAATTCCACTTATGTCTCCTTGACTTGTTTATATACATGTAGTAAAACTGAGGGCTGAAGTCAATATTCGGAAGAATACAAAGTAAAAAGACTAAAAGGTTCTAAACAAAGAGGATGAAGCTTTAATAATTAGTTCGCTCTTTATTTTTTTGATTTTAGCACATTTTCTATATATAGAAATGTGCTTATGTGATCGGTTTGTCCAGTTGTCCGTCCGTCCGTCTGTAGACAATCCCACAATTCATTGCGTTGCAATAGAAAGAGTGCATGTATTGAATTGCTGGAAGACACGAATTATCCTCGCATTCGGGAAAACGCGTGTTGAGAACATACATGGGTTCGGCTCTGCGCGTGCTCTAAACGTTATTGAGATGGTGCGCGTGCACGGTGGTTTGACGATTATTAAAAGGGCAGTTCAGTCTCTAAATCAAGAGAATTTTTTTATTCCTAGCGAGCTTAGTATATATTACAATAACTTAAAAAGGAATTAACTTTTTCAAGGTCTGTTTTCAACAATCCATTAATACGGGACAGAGCACGAACAAGTACGAACGTGAGATAGCCGGAATAAGTACGTACTATAATGGCACGTGCTTTAATGGTACCATTATGATACCCCCTTAAAATCTTCCTATAACCAGATATGGCATGTAATATATCAAACAACTCGTAACAATATGTAATGACTGAATATAACGAGTAAATAATGATAATGGTTATTGGTTTAGAAAGCACGTGCCCTAATGGCGCCATGTGGTAACATATGGTACCATTGGAACTTTCAATGCTAAGATATGGCATGTAATGTATCAAACAACTCGTAACAACGTGCCATGAGTGAATATAACGAGTAAATAATGATAATGGTTATTGTTTTAGTAGCACGTGC
>JAHWFO010060973.1:571544-598263 GCA_023313115.1 Rhysida immarginata | reverse complement strand
TTGTTAATCGTATTTCTACCAATAATAAGCCCTAAATTTGGTCGACTTATGATGATGTAACAAAAGGCCAACGAGAGACAGGTCAGGGCCAACACCTCCTAGAGAGAAGGCCTGCGAACGAAAGGTGTATACATTGTTACACCATCATCAAGCGGCTAAATTTAGGACTTATGATTGGTAGAAATACGATTAACAATGGTCGACTGATTATGATATAACAATGTATAACGTTTCAGTGATCAGGCCTTCTGTTTAGGTGGTGTTGATTGAATTCTCACTGATGGACATAGATCACCATCTCTCGGTATCTGTTAGCATCCTATCGGTGTAGGTTTTTAATTAATAGCTCGGCTAATTGTGGTCGCAGAAACTTGTTTCTTTTTTTCTGCGCTTCAATGGCACAGTAGCTTTCGAATGAAATAAGCTTTATTCCCCTCCTTATATAATAAGTATCCCAAAAAGTGGGGAAGCATCATTGTTGAGATCTAATACTAACAATGATAAACGCTATCGCCGACTATGATAAACGCATGCTCTTCCCCGTTTCATCCGCCATTTTGTACGGCACCTGAAGTCGCCAATAGACTGCGTGAACAATCAACTCAATCGTGCTATAAAAATTTAATGCGTGGAATTTCTAGTGAATTGGAACGCGTTAATCGTTTTGTGCGTTCTTTTACTGCAATGAAACATTATTGTGTAAGAGCTGAAAATGCAATTAGAGAAATTTGTATGCTTATTACAGTTAACCAAAATTTAGATCTTCGACGTTACAATGATGCAATTCAAACTGATGTTGCTGCTATTTTTAGCACCGTTGATGGTGAGCCACCATTCGAATGAAATATGATTTCTTTTTTAAAAAAACATTGGTACAGTCAAAAACATCTCAGTTTTAGATTCATCATTGGATCCATTAGCGTAGCGGTATTATTTCCTAATGGAGATACATGGTGGCATATTAATTTGTTTCATAACGCACCAAATACATCCACTGCGAGACAGCCCAGAGATAAAGTTACTATGTTGCAATATGCATGCTATTGGCTGGCAATTAGCGATAATTTTAGCCTTTTACATCATTCACAGAAATTATTTTGCAGTGGATTGTTGAAATGTATGTATGTATTGAAGTTACAAGACTTCATTTCATAAGACAAAATCAGTCTGTTCTAGGGTCAGAAGTGTATAATAACTTAACTGATCATTTAGAATTGAAATCGAATGTTAATGAAGGTATTAGAAGAAGAATTGGAAGAAGACACTTTAGTTAATGGAACAAGAATGCATGTTAAATGTTTACATAATAATGTTAAGTATTGCGAAGTTTTAACTGCAATCGCTCGAAACAAGCGAATTTTAATTCCGCGTATAAATTTAACATTTTCCGCTACTATTTTATCGTTTGAGTTTCCAAGAAAACAATTCCCAATTATTCCTGCATTTGCAATTGAAATTAATAAGTCACAGGGACAAACATTCAAAAAAGTTGGAATTTTATTAAGACATCCAGTTTTTACGCATGGTCAGTTATATGTCGCATCAAGTAGAGTTCGATCTTTCGATAATTTGACACTTTATATTTCTGAACATAGCGGACAGGGTCATTTAGCGAATGACGAAAGAGTATTTACGATAAATATAGATTATACAGAAGTTTTGAATCGTTAAATCCACTTTATAACTATTCATTTCTTTCAAATGGAATTATCATATATCTTTATTTATTTGTTTTATTATTCTAGTGTTTTATAGTTTATTTGTTTTTTAAGGAATTTTATATATTTAATAATTTTTTGTCATTAATTCCCTCATGCTTCCTCTTTGCCATTTCCCGCTTTTTTTCTTTTAGCGTCGAGTTAAGAATTAAGAATTTGCATACAAATAAATTCCAATTAATTATGTGATAAACAAGGTGAATTTCATTCCTTTATAGACACAATTTGGTCGAATTTCGACCACAGGCGACACTAGTAAACATTGAAACATCAAATACTAAAAATAATATAATTATCACGCTTTGTAATTCTAATTTTAATCTTAAATGAATTACATCCATTGAATTTGCAAAAGAAATTAAATGTGCAATCTCACTCATAATGCATGCTAAATTAGAAATGAGGTGACGGTAGACCTGATTGATTACGAAGATGCATCGAAACATTTTTACCACTTAACTCAAAGCAAACGACCATTCCTCGGAATAACATGAGCTTTAAAACACGAATTATCAAATAAATTATCGGCTATTATTTATAATGGTATACAGCAAGTAATAAAAAACAGCTTGGGTGCACTAGAGATTGTATTAATGGATTTTTTGGATAATATTTCGGAACTACAAAAAACATCACGAATTTTCGATAGTGCACGATATCTAACAATGTTGCAAAATTTCATTGTACAGGGTGCGGCAGCGTTCATAGCGTAATATTAATAGACACCAGTAGGAAATAAATGCTTTTTGTGTCAAATAGTAGTTGCAAGTATGCCATTTGTTAATTTGTAAGTCAATATTTGATTGGGTTAATTAATGTTTGAATATGAGTTCTGTCAAATGATGTCCCCGCTGCACAAAACATTCATCTAAGTGGCGTTGGAATAATGATTATTGGAATAAATGTTGAATGTGGATATCGACCAATTGTGGTTTCAACAAGACGGAGCGATCTTGCATACAGCCAGAATTTGCATAGCTTTCTTGCGACAGACCTTTCCGGGGAGAGTAATTTCTCGTTATAGTGACATCTCCTGACCGCCTCGATCACCTGATCTTTCATGTGCAGACTTTTTCCTTTGGGGCTACCTCAAGCAAGAAGTTTTCCGAATACGTTGTGCCACCATTCCTGAAATTGAAGGATCGCATCAGAACTGCCCTGGGCAATGTCCCAGGGAATACGTTACGCCGAGTTATGGAAAGCTTCCAACGCCGTCTAGATGAATGTGTTGTGCAGAGGGGGCATCATTTGACAGGAGTCATATTCAAAAAGTAATCCACGCAATGGTCAATGACTTACACATTTGTAAATGGCATACCATTAACTATTAACTAACATAGGAGATAATAAATAAATTACATTTACATCCTAATGGTGTGCTTGTAACATCCTACTATGAACGCTGCCTCACGCTGTATTAAAAAAGCCAAAAACCGTTAAGTCACTGAATCTAATGCATTAGCTCATTTGTTCGTTAAATTAATTACCTTGTAGAAATACGATATTGGACATAGTTTTTTGTTGCTAAAAAGTCTGAAGACCAAAGATCTATTTATTCACGCTTTAAGATTTAACGGGCTGGAGCGTTTGACATTTAATCGAAACGCCTCATCTCGCATCCCCATTTGTGATTAAAACGTAGAAAGAGATGTTTATAGAATCTAATTAAAGGAAGAAAAAAAGACTTTCTGCTTTCTACTTCCTCCTTCTCTTTCAGATTAATGGATGTAATAAAACATATTGAGAGTAAGATGGAGACAAAGAAACGAAATTGCTTTCTCCGTAATTGGTCTCTAAGTGAAATGTAATGGATGTATAGTGTTCAGTCACATTATTATGACCACCAACCTAGGAGCCAGAATATGCTTCCTTAGCAGCAGGCGTGGCATCAGCCACCAGCCTTTGGGAGAGACTCGTATGTTGGAATTTCAGCACCAGCGACTATCCATATTGCGGTACATCGTAGAGTTGGTTTAGATTCCTTGACGTTGAAGATACGCCCTAAATTTGCTCTTAAAATGATGTAACAATGAAAGACGTACAAGTGCGGAGGCTTTCTCTCTCGGTGGTTACGACAGCGCAGGGAAAAAGAAAACGAGTGGTCCGGAAGCAATGCTTTCACTGCCATACTTGTCCAAGAATTAACAAGAATGATTTTACGCAATATCTTATCAATGAAAGTTCCAACGGTACCATTAAAATACGCACTACTAAACAATTTCGAATATCACTAATTATTCGTTATATTCACTCATAACACGTTGTTACGAGTTGTTTGATGTATTATACACCATATCTTAGCATTGAAATTTCCAACGGTACCATATGGTACGATTAGGACGCGCACTACTAAATCAACTCCTACTAGCATTGATTACTCAATATTTTTATTCATGACATATCGTATCGAGTTGTTCGATATATTACATGTCTTATCTTAGCACTGAAAGTTCCAAAGGTGCCCTTTGGTACCATTAGGACAGTTACTGCTAAATCAATTCCCATTATCATTATTTACGCGTTATTTTCATTCAGGAGACGTCATTACGAGTTGTTTTATACATTACACACCATTTCTTGTCATTGGAAATTTTAAGGGGGTACTATAAGAGCACGTGCTATTGTACCTATTCCGGCTATCTCACCTCTGAACTTGTTCGTGCTCTGTCCCATATTAATGGATTGGTGAAAACAGTGTGTGAAAAAGTTAATTCGTTTTCAAGTTATCGTAATAAATTCACTACGAATAAAGAAATACTTTTCGTTTAAGTATCAAACTCCCCTTTCTATAATCGTCAATCACTTGCATTTTGCACGCGCACCATCTCAGCAACGTTTAGAGCACGTGCAGAACCGAAGTGCTCAGTACGCGTTTTCCCCAATGTAAGGATGATTCGTCTCTTCCAGCAATTCACTATACGCACTGTGAAATCACTCTATTACAACGCACTGCATTGTGAAATTGTGTCTACAGACAGACGGACAAACCGTTCACATAAGCACTTTTCTACGAAAATGTGCTATCATAAAAGAAAGTAAACTGAACCAGGAAAGAAGCCAGATGAAACTTAGTAAGTCATCCAGAGGATAAGAGAGAGTCCTTTCCTATCAACGGTGAGCAGAATATAGATTGACGAGAGATAAGGAGGAGCTAGGAAATCCAGTACTCTGGGAAGATGGCCTTTTGAATGTCGTCGAAGTTGACGACGAGGCCTGCGATCTGAGGGATCTTCTAAAGGTGAGCAGAATGCTGGCAATTAAGGCATTGGGGTGGTCCTTAATCTTCGGAATCAGCTTCTTTAGAGGCTCATGAACGTGATTTCCAGTGGCAGGTACATTAAAATCGTCAGCAATGGAAACATTAGTTGCAATTCTCCTGTCAAGTTGGGCTCCTCAGGATAACGTTTTGGAAGGTTTGGAGGTCCTTCCATCTGGACTTAAATATTGTAGCCCATTAAGTACGATGGTCCGGATTACCATTTTGTATAGCAATAGTTTGCAATTCAATCGAAGGGTGCTGTTACGCCCCAGAAGAGCAACAAGACTAAACTTTGTCTTCTTACTAATGAACATCACGGAGTCATAAAAATTCCGATCCGAAAATAAGATAGGTAACACCTATATCCAATAAGATATCGATTATAAAACATTACATACCAAGGTTCATTTCAACGTAAGCTGGTCAAGTAATTTTTAAACTGTATCTATTTAAAGATTATTTCAATCAGAGCCTGTTTATGTTTATATTTATGTTCACATAATCTAAAATATTATAGTCGTTTTATATAAAAATTTCTTATTCATAATCTTTTTGATTTTTGTTAAACTCTACTAAAATGGTATTTATAGTTGCGATTATATGTATATTCTTTTTAAGCATTACCGCCATCGGTTCGGCTTAATTTACTTTAATTTTTAAGTATAATTGCATTGTTTATAGAATACTTGTGGCTTTTTTGTTATTACTTGAGTTTCTTAAACCAATTTACTAACTATATAATTTTTCTTTTTATATTCATTATGTGCCCACAGAGACCTAACTAGTCGGTCTTTGACCATACCAGCTCTGTTGGGCACTGCTGTATTGTTTCTAACCGAAATAAAATAAAATAAAATAAATAAAATAAATAAATAAATAAATAAATAAATAAATAAATAAATAAATAAATAAAGGCACATTAAATACCCTTATACTATGTGTAGAGAAAATTCCTGAAACAGTCGAATAACTTTAGAACAAAAGGTGCTAGAGTCATAAAAGTCATGTAATGCCCGATTGAATATAAGTACTCCCAGCGCCCCTAATGTAAGCGCTGAGAACTTACGAAAATTAACTTTTGAGCTATGATAGATAGAGAAAACGTTCCAATTACAAAGATGTAGAATGTCATCGATTTAGTAGAAATCCACTCTTTGCATACAGCAACCAAAGCATAAAAACTCGTAAAACGAAGGAGAAAAGTCCAAGAATGAAACACCTTCTGGACACCGTGTGCTGGTGTATGAGGTCGCTCCTATTTAATACTTGCGACAATAGAAGATTAAATAAAATTAACACAAAACAATCTCTATGTCAAATAAAATAGAGGCGATGGGAAGAAGTCAGAAGAAGCGCGATACGCTAAGGAGAAACAGAAGCAAAGATCGGGCATCTTCTTCACAGTCGTCCTCCACCGCCACTAGGAGTAGTACGTCCAAGGCTTCATTGGTTAAAATTAAACAAGGATGACCAATGAAAAAAGAGAGAAGTAGACGGCAGAAAAAAACGCGGAGCGTCGCCGTTGGAAAGAAAAAAAAGGGACAGAGTGGATTCCGACAAGATTGGAGTAAGAAGGGTTAGAAAGATTGCCGATGGAATGTTAAAAGATGATAGCGCGGCTGAGCGCCAAGATTTAAGAAGACGGAAGAGAGAGAATCGTGGCCGGGTTTGACGGAAGGAATTCCCCGGAGAAGCGAGAAGCTAGTGGACGGAATTATACTGCCATAGGAGGCAGATGCGTATGTCATTGTTCCCGAGAATTCCAGGCCCGCAAGAAAACGGATGCTGGCCGGCAAGTGAAGGCGAACGCTAAAAGAGTTCGTACGGAGAAGGCCAAGCGCCATCGAGATGAAAACCGGCCCGTCATATGTCGCCGTTACGCAGAGCAGCGTATTGCCCCGACTTCTCATCGTTCCCGAGTAATCTACATCACTTCTACAGAGCAACGCAGCCATTCTGCGAGGGATAGGATTTCGAACCTGGAAATTGGAACTCAATCCATATCTACGGAGTCAGCAGGTAACGGGGGGTTTCCCAAGTCAAGTTAGCCCGTAAGATTTATTTTATTAGTCAAGATATTTGTGCTTCTAACTAGACTCTTAGGACAATTATGTGTTGGCAAATTAACTGTCTTGTTGTCTTCCCATATTTATTTGATAGCTTCCGATCCAGTTCCGCTCTCCTGCTTGTGGAGGAATGCTAACGTTCCCTCATCCGCCAATGATATTGTATTGTGCCCTCCCCGTGCTGCAACTTCATTAATACGGACGAACCGAATCATGTCAATCTAATTTCCTGAATTATTTAATACTAATTTGTGTAACGCACTTTGAACTGATACAAGTGGCGGTCCCCTAATACTTGAGAACTATAGGTTGCATAGTTAATTATTTATCAAGAATTTTCGTTGTTCGTTATTGCAAAATTCTCTTCCTCATGGTCTGTATAACATATATCTCAAGTTTCGTCAAAATCTAATTAACAGAACGGCCGCTAGAATGGTCTAAATGGTGTCACTTTAATTATAACCACCCTGTATAACTCGCCAAGGGAAAGGGTTACTGTTATCGAATTAATAACCTCTGTCATTTAGGATTTAGTTGCGAAATACTCGAAATAACAGTATCAACTAAATATATTTTCAACTAACAAAGGTACCCAACGTTGCCCGGGATAATTACTGTCATGTGATTTCTCAGAGAGGAGAGCGTCGGATGACGATGGAGGAGGGGAGGCACGGACTCGAGGCTTCGGAACGTGAGTTTTCTGGAGTAAGAAATACGGCTCGAGTTCGTGCTCACCCCTTCGGAAAAAAATGAGAAAAGCTTGAGCGAGGAAGAAGGAGGAGTCCATGGAAGACGGAGAAAGGGAGAGTGATGGTGAGAGAGAGGAAAAAAAGAATCGAGGCAGTCGATAGAGGTTTCTCGTGGCGTTTAGAAGGGAGCCGCGGTGAGAGCCTTCGGACTCGGAGTGGAAAAGACTTGGGCAGCCGGGTAAAAGCTACGCAGCGAGCGAAGCGCGAGAAGAGCGGGAGTTGTCTCGTGCACGGGGGTTTACGGTCTTCCAATGCAACGGCGAGCGGACTTCCCTCTCTAAAGGCCTCGGCACGGCTGATAACGTTTTCTCAGGATTTTCAGCGGAGCCAGATGGCGAAGGTTTAAGGGCGCATAATTCTTCGAGATAACAAGGCCGGGAACGGAGTGATAGAGAATACTGCGAGCACAGCAGAGAGATTTCCTGGCGTCACAACGGGACTCAAGGTAATGTTGGATCTTACCAAAGTAGACTTAAGCTAAATATACTGGCGCAAATTCCTCCGAACTTTATTTATCGGCTGTCGGTGTTAGTGGTGGAGAATAGTGCCCGTCTACGAGTATTGCTGTACGAAGCAAGGTTTGTACTCGACGGAGAACCGCTACTGGGAATTTTTCCGTATGGATTATTAGTTTACTTGCAAGCCTGGGTAGGGGTTATTTTACCCTTACGGGAGCAAGACCCATCGTCTTAAACGAGTTTTTTTGAAGGGGCCGGGTGTGAGAGACTCTTGTAACCAGTATTTCCTTTGTGCTAAAGTAATTTTTACCAACGGGGAATTATTGCATATTGGATTTTCCCCGCAACGTGAGTTGTTGGTGTTATCTACCTTGGTCCACTGATTTATTGCTATTTAAATTGCTTGTTCACTTAATCTATGCCGTTAATTTTCGTCCAGGATAATTATCTTAATATTGCGTATTGCTAATCCATGATGTTTTCTTTTATGCTGTTTTCATATTTGCCAGCGAGGTAGTTCTCGCCTCCGAGGGAACTTTCGTATTCATTAGGAGGTCGTCAGTGGCGAAGCCCCCTCCCATGTGACGTCGCCATCGCGAAGTTTCGATCGGCATTCCTGCTCAAGGAGGACGCTCCTGGCTTCGGACGTTGGCGGGACGGACAGTTGTTTTTCAAGCGAATGGGATCCTGCATACTATCCACTGCGCTTGCTCTGTCAAACTAGGCAGGCATATTTGTATTTATTTATTTTCCTATTGCATTTAATATCAGATAAAACTAACAGGTGATCAGTTCTGTTATTTTCGATTTTATTCAAGCTGAATAAACATAATTTTATTTTATTATCTGGTGTTTGTGCATTTCCACCTAATCACACGTGATAATTACACTTGTAGGTAAACAGAACAATTTCAAAAAATTAAATTAAATTTTGCAATATCTTAAAAATAAACACATGAAAATGCTTAGAATTAATACAGTAAAAATTCTTAATGAAAATTCGAAAAAAAATTTTTTAAAGGCTCAGTATGGATGGACCTCTCCAATAATTTCTTACTCACGTAAGCTTACTTCAGATGTATACTTGATGTTGTTACAATTCCCTTTCTTCTCTCGATGTGTTGAAGCAAAACTTGGCCATTCATCACTTTGTGTAGTCTAGCGATCGCCGATTTTTCTATTTACTTGCTTCCGATTTGCTCGATACAGCACGGAGCTAAAGGAGTACTTCCTCTGTTGTCTTTCCACTCTTTCTCAATAGTCTGCTAACTCTTCATTATTTCCAGTTACTGATCATTTTTAAAGATTTTCAAGAAATTGTTAAAGTAAAGCTCTCTTTTCTAAGAAAAACCTGAATAACAGGAATTCTATGCATTGTTACAAATTGAAACTTATCCATATTGCATCATCATTTTATGTTCATTGTTATAATTCTTGGAAAGGATTGCTTTATCATTGCATCACCATTTTGTGCTCATTATTATTGGTGAATTGCGCGTTGATACCATTGTTGATGCGAACACGACGGGCGTATTGTTGCACAGACTTTGCCTTGCATTGTTTGTCATAAGATATTTGTTGCTTGTCCGAGCGTAGTGTGAATTGCGTGTTGACACCATTGTTGGTACCTATTGTTGTACAAACTTTGACTTGCATTGTTGGTCATGAGATATTTCTCATTAATATGCCTTGCCATAACCATGAATATTGATTTTATATCGATATTTATTATTTTTACGAAATCTGAGGTAGACAGTGATCTTCCTCATGCTTTGACGGTCAAGTATGCAAAATTTCATCAAGATCGGAATAAAACTGTAGATTTGTATAAGAAACAAACAAACAAACCCACCCACAAACATCCTTCTTTATATACTCCGTATATAGACTAGCAGAGGTACCCGGCATTGCCCGGGATAATTACACTTGCAGGGAAAGAGAACAATCTCAGAAAATTAAACTATAACTCCCAAACGGTTAAATAATAACTCGATCAAAACAGGTTTTTCTAGGAGATATCCCGGGACCAGATACTTTAGACTCAAGTTTTTCTTGCTCTTGACGTAGACGCTCTTGCTCTATTCGAAACTCCCGTTGCTCAGATGTTCCAAATGCCCGTATAGCTTTTTCTGTTTCAGTTGCAGAATTTTCTGACCAATACTCGTTCTTTCTCTTTCCTTTCCAGGCATATAAATTTTTGCCATTCGTCTGGATGTTTGATAGGGAGCTCAAGGGAGACACACTTGACTCCTTTGCCTCAACAATAGATGCTGCCTTATTAATGTTCTGTCACTGCATCATCATTTTATGATCATTATTAATAATTCTTGGAAACGAACGTTCAATCATCGCATTATCAGCATCTCAAAATATACACATTTCCACAGAATATAGTCAAAATGTATTTTTATGAATTGTTTACATTTTATTTGCTACCAAATAAGCTAGGTGAAAACCCCGCCGTGGCTCGGACTTTTTTTTGGAACAAATTTTTAAAAATCTTAAAAATAAACACATGGAAACCGCTTAGAATTAATACTGTAAAAATTCTTATTGAAAATTCGAAAAAAAAAGTTTTAAAGGCTCACAATAGATGGACTTCTTCAAGGATGCCTTCTATTCTAAATATTTTTTTACTCACGTAATCTTACTTTAGATGTACACTTGATGTTGTTGCAATTTCCTTTCTTCTCTCGATGTCTTGAAGCAGAAATTGGCCATTCATCACTTTGTGTAATCTAGCGGTCGTCGATTCTTCTATTTACTTGCTTACCATTTGCTCAATACAGCACGGAGCTAAAGGAATGCTTCCTCTATCGTCTTTCACTCTTTCTCAATAGTCTGCTAACTCATATCTCCAGTTACTGATCATTTTTTTAAAGATTTTCAAGAAATTGTTAAGTACTAAGAATTCTCTTTTCTAAGAAAAGCCTGAATAACAAGAATTCTATGCATTGAATTCTTTATTGCACAAACTTTGCCTTGCATTGTTGGTCATGAGACATATATTGTTGATCCTTGCATAGTGTTGGTGCATTGCGTGTTGACACCATTGTTGATATCTATTTTTGCACAAACTTTTATTTGCATTGTTGGTCATCATTAATATGCCCTGCCATAACCATGAATATCGATTTTTTTTATCAATAATTATTATTTTTTTGAAATCTAAGGTAGACAGTGACCTTCCTCATGCATTGAAGGTCATGTATGCGAAATTTTATCAAGATCGGAATAAAACTGTAGATTTGTATAAAAAACAAACAAACAAACACACAAACAAACCCACAAACAAACAAAACAAACATCCTTCTTTATATATATAAGATATGAATTAGAATAGGTTACAAATATAATCAATATCCGAATAGCTGTGAAGTGGTATTTCATGATTCTTTTGCATAACAAATATCCGAAGAGAAAGGAGTTGTATTAAATTGTAGCGACACGACGAACCGGTAAAACTAACGCTTGTGCATTTCATTCATACCGGGACGCGGGTATAGTGTAAAACCTGAGAGAAAGACAGTTCCTTTTTTACTTACGTCCATCAAAGGAAGTAGACGAGAACTTAATCTATCGGAAGGTTAAAAAGGCGCTAAACCTTTCAATATTTGACAATGATTTTTGAATGACGTCTTATACATGATTATTTCCACAAGGCCGTCGCGAATATTTGTCATATAACTAATATTTTCGTCATGCATAATAGTTTTAAATTTATTTTTAACATGTAATTTTTTTTAACTTTAAAAGGCTTTATTATTCGTAAATAAAATCTTGAAAGTTAATTATGAAATTTTCAACTGATTAACCCATCATTAACTTGTCTCTTGTTTAGATTTCAAATCATCAAACAGAATGTATTGAGAAAGATTTCAATTAAATATCTTAATCTGAATAAGAAAAACTGACGTCTTTCTTTTTAGCACATTTTCTATATATAGAAATGTGCTTATGTGATCGGTTTGTCCAGCTGTCCGTCCGTCCGTCCGTCTGTAGACAATCCCACAATTCATTGCGTTGCAATAGAAAGAGTGCATGTATTGAATTGCTGGAAAACACGAATTATCCTCGCATTCGGGAAAACGCGTGTTGAGAACATAAACGGGTTCGACTCTGCGCGTGCTCTAAACATTAATGAGATGGTGCGCGTGCAGGATGCACGTGTTTGACGATTATTGAAAGGGCAGTTCGATCTCTAAATCAGGAGAATTTTTTTATTCCTAGGAGCTTAGTATTTATTACAATAACTTGAAAACGAATTAACTTTTTCAAAGTCTGTTTTCACCAATCCATTAATATGGGACAGAGCACGCACAAGTACGAACGTGAGATAGCCGGAATAAGTACGTACTATAATGGTACGTGCTTTAATGGTACCATTATGATACCCCCTTAAAAACTTCCTATAGCCAGATATGACATGTAATATATCAAACAAATCGTCACAACATATCATGAACGAATATATAAGAGTAACCAGTGATAGCAGGTGGGCTGCAAATGAGTTCTACACATAACTAGAGCATGACCCTCTAATTGCCTTCAAGGACTTAAAGGAATCAACTAGGAGTAGAAGTCTAATGTCCTATCCGTACCTTCCAGTTGGGGCAGCCTGTTAGTAATCATGCCTTGTGCATGGTGAACGGACACGGATGGGCTTCCTCCAACACGCACTGGGTCAGCGCGGAGGATCTTGGCCCACTACTCTCTAAACACATGACTACTTCTCAAAATCGGCCAAGGCCCTCAGTTCCCGGCAGCCAGATTGATCCTGGTTACGGTGGCAACCAGCAAGACATGAAGGCAGAGGGTGCTACAAATATCCGGTTCGGACCTGGCCACCACAAGACACTGACCTTGGCTACCTATAATGGGCGTTCCCTTTCCTCAGAGAGTCGTCTGCAAGAACTAGAAGAAGAATTGGATAGGATCAACTGGGATATCATTGGACTCTGCGAAATAAGACGAAAAGGTGAAGATAAAATTGAGCTGAACAGTGGGCACATACTATACCACAGAGGAACAACCGACGGAAGAGTCAGTGGTGTTGGAGTCCTTATTCATAAGAAATGGAAGAATCAAATCATTGAGCTTGATAGTGCCTCCGACAGAATTGCAAGATTGGTCATCCAATTGTCGAGAAGATACAAGATACATACAGATCATACAGGCCTGTGCGCCAACCACAAGCTACTCTGATGAGGAAGTCGATGACTTTTATGAGGAAGTTAGCAAGATGAACCAAACAGGAAACTATTATCTTAAAGTCGTTATGGGCGACTTTAACGCCCGTGTAGGAGAAAAAAAGAAAGGAGAAAATTTTCTTGGTAGTCATGGTTATGGCCCAAGAAATGAAAGAGGAAACAAACTGGTGGAATTTGCAGAGTACGAACAACTGTACGTCATGAATTCCTTTTTCAAGAAGAAACCCCAGCGTAAATGGACTTGGAAAAGCCCAAATGGAGCAACTAGTGAAATAGATTACATTCTGGCAAATAGGAAGCACTTGATCCAAGACTGCACTGTTCTCAACAACTTCAACACAGGAAGCGACCACAGACTGGTAAGATGCAAGCTTGTTCTAAACACGAAAACAGAAAGACGAAAGCTTTTCAGGAACACAAAGAAGATCATCAACATTGCACGCCTGCAAGAACGCAGAAAGGAATTCCAGCTAGAAATGCGAAATCGCTTTGAAATCTTACAGAGCGGCATCCAGGAAGATGACATCACAGATATTAACAGGACACTAACTAAACACATAAAAGAAGCAGCGGGAGTAGTAGCTGGAGAACAAGTTTTCAAACCACAGACGAAACTGACAGAAGAAACGAGGAAATTAATGAAGAAACGAAGAGAAATGAAGACAAAAAGAGAAGATACAAGATCAGTAATAGAATATGCGGAGCTTTGCAAGACAGTACGGAAACACATTACAGAAGATGTTCGGAAATTCAACTGCAATCTTGTCAAAAAGGCGGTTGAAGATAACAAGAGTTTGAAAACTGCGAAGAGAAAGCTCTGCATTGGAAGAAGAGGAATATTTGCACTCAAGAGAGCAAATGGCACAATCACGAAGAATGGAAATGAAATCATCGAAATTGTGGAGGACTTCTACAATAAACTTTACAAATGTGAGGATGATAATGACGTAAGAAGAGCAGACCAACTGAAAGGAAAAGATGAAGTGCCACCGGTTATGGAAGGCGAAGTTGACAAGGCTATTAAATCCATGTAGAAAGGAAAGTCGCCCGGAGAAGATGGAATTACAATTGACCTGATTAAGGAAGCAGGAGAAGAATTCAACAAGTTACTGGCAAGTTTTTTCACGAAATGCCTTGAGATGTCGGACGTACCAGATGACTGGAATAATGCAATGATGGTTCTATTTTTCAAAAAAGGAGACCGAGAAAATATCCAGAACTATCGCCCTATCAGCCTTTTGTCAGTTGTTTATAAGATCTTCAGTAAAGTCCTGACAAACAGACTTGATTCAGCACTAGACTCAGCACAACCAAGAGAACTAGCGGGCTTTCGAAGTGGGTATAGCACGATCGACCACATTCAAGTTATTAGAGAACTTATCGAACGCCACAACGAATATGAAGTGCCACTTTGCTTTGCCTTCATCGACTTTGAGAAAGCTTTCGACTCGGTATTCACACATGCTGTAGTGAAAGCTCTGGAAAGAATGGGAATAGCCGGAAGCTATATTAGTATTCTTCAGAAGATATTTAGTAAAGCGACTGCTACCATTCGTTTGGATAAAGGAAAAGCAAGGATCAACCTTGGAAAAGGACTAAGACAAGGAGACGCCATCTCACCAAAACTCTTCACAGCAGTTTTAGAGGAAGTCTTCAAGGAACTAAACTGGTCAAAAAAAGGACTTAAAATAAACGGGGAATTCCTTAACCACCTTCGTTTTGCCGATGACATCGTTCTCACCAGTAATAGTCCTTCTGAATTGGAGGAAATGTTACAAGAACTAGCAGAGGCTAGCCGGCGTGTAGGACTGAAACTGAACACACAGAAAACAAACGTTATGTTCAATGCATTTGCTCCAAAACAGAAGGTCATGGCAGGCAGCATTGTGATTGAAGAAGTGCAGAGCTACATTTACCTGGGACAAGAAATCACCATGGATGGCAACATTCTGAATGAAGTTAACAGACGAATTAGAACAGCATGGAGTGCTTTTGGCAAGAATAACATTATCTTGAGAGCAACATGCCACTTAGCTTGAAACGAAAAGTTTTCAACCAGTGTGTTTTACCAGCACTCACCTACGGAGCTGAAACATGGACTTTATCAAGGAGGACAACACAAAGACTACAGACAACACAGAGAAGCATGGAAAGATGTATGCTGGGAATTACAAGAAGAGATCGAAAATGCAACAGCTGGATAAGAAGCCAAACGAAGGTGATTGACGTCATCGAACGGATCAAATGTTCTAAATGGCAATGGGCTGGTCACATTGCTAGAAGACAAGATATGAGATGGACCACAGTCATTCTGGATTGATATCCTCGAGACTTTAAACGCCCAACAGGACGACCCCATGCAAGGTGGCTCGACGAAATAAGGAAGGTGGCTGGTGTCAACTGGAAATCCAAAGCTTCAAACAGAGAAGAATGGAAGCGTTTAGAGAAGACCTTCATCCAGCAGTGGATTGCAAAGGGTTGACCGTGATGATGATGAGTGATAGCAGGTATTGGTCTAATGGCACGTGTACGTGCAAGGATGTCTCATGAATGAATATAACGCGTAAATAATGTTGGTGTGAAACGTTTAGTAGTACGTGTTTTAATGGTACCGAATGGAACTTTCAATACTAAGATATGGCATGTAATATATCAAACAACTCGTAACAACGTGCCATGAGTGTTTATAACGAGTAAATAATGATAGTGGTTATTGGTTTAGTAGCACGTACCTTAATTTTGCTATATGATACCATATGGTACCATTGGAACTTTCAATGCTAAGATATGGCATGTAATATATTAAAAACACCTCGTAACAACGTGTCATGAGTGAATATAACGAGAAAATAATGATAGTGGGAATTGGTTTTGTTGCATGTGCCCTAATGGTATAATATAGTATTGTTAGAACTTTCAATGCTAAGATATGGCGTGTAATATATCAACAAACTCATTACGAGTTGTCAGATCTATTGTTATCCATAGCTTATTTGTATCAAGAGCATAATGCTGTTAGGCTTAATGTTATCTAAAACTCACTACTGTTATTCATATTGCTTATTAATTAATAGTAGTTAATCGCTTGCTTCAATAGTAGACGATAACTTAGAAACACTTTAGTAATTTAATATGAAAAAATAATAGATGCTAACACACAACGCTTCAGCAATTGAGGCTCACTTCGCTTAACATTATGCGGGAATTCTTACAAATTAAAGAACTTTTATTTTTTTTAAATTATGAGGAATAACTTCACTCTCCATTTATCTTTCAGTTCTTCAAGTTTATTCGTTTAAATTCTCTCTATACATTAGCTTACTTAAATAGTAATTTACAATTTAGTTTTCATATTTATTTATTTTCTCTTAAGTGTTTTAAAATGTTGAATAATTCAATATATCCATGTACGATGCTATAACATGAAAATGTGCTCCCTTTATCCGCTTTGGCGGTAAAATCATTTTTGTTCATTTACTTTGATTGTTCTATTCTTAAGTACCTTATCTGGCAAAATGAACTTTCTAATCATTCTAGTTGCTCTTTGTTATCTTGCATCCTTTGTCTTTAAAACATGTTAATATCGATTCAAGTCTTTTATTGAATCCTTTGATCTTCTTTTATTTACTTACGGACTTAGACTTATATTTTTTTTTTGCCTGTTTTCGGATTTTTCCCCTGTTCTGACGTTGACTGGCCTAAATCTTTTGGAGAGATGGATAATCATTGGATTTCGTTATTTTACGGGAGCTTAATTCGAAAAGCGCATCTACCGCTTAAATCGTGAAAAAGATGCTCTCAACCACAATTTAAACGGTGGGACAACAAAAAGGCGGGAAATGTTCGAAGAATGCAATTTGTCCGCCCCAAGTAGAGAGAGCCATTCTTGGATTTCTCCTTTAAGAATCGGGGGGATCCGGGAGCGAGTGCTCGCGGTCCTGCCTTTAATCCCAGGCGCTTCGTAGTGGTGAGTGCGGGGGCGTAATGTTGAGGCAGATAAGCCCCTGCGACGAATCTGCTGCTCAATTTTGTCGCCTTAGTGCGGGAATAGGAAGCGGAAGTGACGCGCTCGGCGGAGAGGCGTTCGACCGGAAACGGGTAGAGAGCGAGCGAAGTTTAATGAAGAAGAGGATCGAGCAACTTCGGAGAAGTGGCGGAAAAAAAAGGGGGGCAGAAAAAGGAGATCCCTCTAGCGGAAGAATAAGAAGAGCTTTTCTCAACAAGAACTTAGCTTTCCTTTATCCAATGCTCCATTTTTGTAAATCAATTCCGTTATTAAAGGGTTTTTTTTTTTTTTTTTTTTTTTTTTTTTTTTTTTTTAAAGCAAAGCTAATTGAATGCAAAAAGAATTCATGTAACGCGTGTTAATGACACTCATCGTGCAATAAGGCGAAGAACTTAATTAAAATCATGGCTCTTGGCAAGTAGGCCACCTTCATATTTTTTTATTTTCATAAAAGACTATTTTCGTAGTGTTTTAATACAAGCACGAAGGGAATTTTGAGCTCGGCAAAAATGAAGTCATTAGAGTAATGTTCTTTTTCACCGAGTCCGCAATTTTGTAACGATTGTTATGATTGTTCCAGGGATGTGAAATTTTTTTCTTAAATATCCTTAAAATTCAACTATTTCTAAAATTACAATGTGTAATAAAAATTAAAATATACAATCTTTGATTTAGAAAACTTAATAAGTGAAAAAAAATTGTGAAAGTCTATAGAAAAATATTTTCCCACTATGGGTGATGATGTAAACTTGACATTCAATAAATGATCTCAAATAAATTTGATGTCTAGTCATTTGTTTTGCTTAAACCTCGCTCCTTTAAGGTTTTAACAGATCAAGGCGATTAACATTTCGTTGAGCCAAAAAACACGAAGCTTCAGGTTTAACGCTCATTAAGGTAGTATTATCGATTCCAGATAGCGTTTCTAGCAAGGTTTACTAAAACGAAAGTACTGAATAATAAAGGCACTTGCTATCGTGCTAATGCAATTTAATTATAGCCTATTAGAGGAAAGAATGCAACCTCTTTGAATTTTCAGTTTTTTACGGGCCATTCCAGCCTACAAGAAAAATGCAGCGCTATGATATCCTTCGACCTTCTTGGAATTTTACAATCTGCAAGTTTCATTAACCAGCACTCATAATTCATGCTGTAATGGAAAATATAAGATCTTAAGACTCTATTAAAAAAAAAAAAATATTACTTTTCGTGATAAAAGGGAAAGGTTGTATTTCACCATTAAAGGTAACTGGAGAAAAAAATTACATATCTTAAGGAGCAGATTATATCTTTATAATGTAGAAAATTTATTTTTTTAGGGTGAGGCAATCTCAAATGTTAAACTTAAACAATACGAACTCTAATTAGTCAAGCGCCGCGGACCCTCTCAACAGGAGTTCTCATCCAGCATGACAACGCGCGGCTTTATACGACTCGTGCGACCATGGCGACTATCCAGGGCTTGCGTCTGGAGCGCCTCTCCCATTCTCCTTACTCTCCCGACCTCGCGTCCTCCGACTTCCACATCTTTGGCTCACTAAAGGACCCCTTAGGTGACCACAAGTTCGCGACCGACACGGAGGTGAAACAGGCGTTACATGAATGGCTGCACGCGCAGCCAAAATTTTTTTTTCCCCCGATGTATCCATGCCCTCCCGACTCGGTGGCGGAAATGCATCAAAAAGCAGGGGACTACATTGAAAAATAGTGTACTTGTTCCAACTCTGTCTGGAATAAAAGAGCTGTAAAATTTCCGGTTTTCATTTGACTGACCCTCGTATATCAATATGGTCTGAAACATCCAATTAGAAACCTTCGTTCAATATGGTATTGACCCTCCTTTGGCTGTAATTAGAGAACATACGCGGTTTGGCATGGACTCTACAAGGTGTTGTAATGCAGGTAAGGTAATCGTTGACCATGCATTCGTCAGAGAGACCTTCAGGTCCTGCAGAGTAGACGGAAGCGGATGCCTTCGACGAATGTCTTTTTCCAACATGTCCCAAACATTCTCGATCGGATTCAAATCCGGACTTTGTGCTGGCCAAGGCAGATGTTGCAACTCGGTGTCATGTTCAGAAAACCACTCCTGAGCAATTCTTGCTCGATGGACAGTAGCATTGTCGTCCATGAAGAACCCGTCACTATTTGGGTACAAATGCACCATTGCAGGATGGACTTGATCTGTAACAATGTTCAGGTAGTCTTTGGCTTTCACCCGACTGTCAGGTATGGAATATCAGGGGACCCTTGCCATACCAACAAAGCATGGCCCATACCATGACACCTCCTCCTGCAGCTTGAACTGTGTTCACAACACATGAGGGGTCCATCGCTTCATGGGGCGAAACAATGTGTAACGTGACTCGTCCGACCACATCACCTTTTTCCAGTCGTCTACTGTCCAGTCACACCGTTCTTTACACCACTGCAGGCGAACTTTCCGGTTTGTTGCTGACACCAGGGGATTCCTCACTGGCATGCGACTTCCCATCCCTGTTCGCTTCAACTCTCGGCGCATTGTTCTGGAAGAGATGGGCGATGATCCTTCATTGGAGTCTGCCGTCAGTTGCTCCACCTCCGACCTTCGGTTTTGTCGCACAGTCCCTGTCAGACGACGTCGGTCTCTGTCTGTGTTGATTGTTTTTGATCTAAATTCTGCCGTTTCAACAACTCTTTTGGATTCCGTTTCCACGCATTGAACACCTTGGAGACCTGACCTTTTGAGATACCGGTCAGTTGTACTGTCCTGGAAATCGTAGCTCCAGCCAGATGGGCTCCCACAATAACTCCTTTTTGGAACTCAGACAGGTCTGCTGTTTTCCCCATTTTGCTCAACTTGAGCAGCTGCAGCTTGTTCCTACCCTGTACCTGCAGCTTGGAATGAGCATTACCTCATATGATTGCATTCATTTGCCTATCACAATCGTTTCTGACCTGTGACCCCGCTTTACATATCAGTACAGTAATTCATCACGGGTTTCTAATTTATTGGCCAGTGTGTGTATATGACTTTCTACCTATATGAATATATCTTAAACATCAAATATATAACTTTTACAATGTCCATTCTCTTAAAAAGGATTTCCATTTCTCTACAACGATTTTGAAGAAAGATTGGTCAAATACTAGTTTTATAAAAATAGCAATAATTCGCTATGCATCTCTGCGATATAATTTCTATGGAATGCTAATAAGGTAGCCTTCAAATGGTGAATTCGTGTCCGCTATATAAAATTGTAGTTTTGTTGCTAAACAAACAGAATCTCATTTTCGACAAATTAATGAAAGCCAACGCCAACGAGTCTGCTGAAGTCAGATTAATTCTCGTTATCTTTGAATGATTTTATTACAATCATACATAAAAGACATTCCAGGCCATTCATCTCTATAAAACAGAATGAATGTTGAATTTTATGGTTAATTAAATCTCTAACCCTGTCCATTAAGAAGTGTAATTAAGCCAAAAAAAGATGAGAATTTACTTTTATTGCTTCTTCAGAATCAAAGAGACTAGGCGAGTTTCGTTTTTTGGGTGTTCACTCCTGAAACCTTTTAGGGAACTTTTAATTCTGATGATTCAAGTAAAGATTCGAGGAAAACAAAAGAGTTCAACCCAAGACAACGACTTTAATTAGCGAGTCCCCGATAAAGAAGGCAAAATCTGCGCTATCTCCCTTGGACGTGTGGCGCGTGTGTTGTATGTGACAGGCGTCCCCCGTGGCTCGTGCCGGTCACGGACTTCGCTCTCTGCCCGAGGACATCCTGTCACCGATAACGACTGTCGCTTTTCCGCATGGCTTCCAATAATTCCTTTCCAATGGAGGTTAATAATTTGTCTCGGGCAACACTTTCCTTCGTCCAATTTCTCCCTTCAAGCCATAATTACTTAAAAGAACCGTCATTACCTCAGCTTAAACCCATTAATTGTTGTCCTGGGGAATTCGCTTGACGCTCCGTTCTCCAAGAATCCACACGATCTGCACTCAACAAGCAAACTATAACAGCAACCAAACAGACAGGAACAATAAAGCAACTTTTTAATGGATTATTATGTCTAATCGCTAACCACACAATAATTTCGGAGGCTCATTAAAATAATCGTTAAAAATTCTCGAATTTCCTATAGTAAGCAGTAGCTTTTCACGTTGTTCAAAATAAACATTTAACCATCCGATAACTTCATTAGTAAAGCTAAATTATTAAAATAATGTGAGAGATGATTACTTTCATTGTGATGATATATTTCTTAATGAGATATGTGAAAGGGGGAAATATTAATCTGTTGGCAATCATTCGGTTGTTTGCCTTCTACTCTCCTTCATTTATTTTAAATCATTTTACCAAAAACGAAAACTGGGTATAAAATATAGTATGCGAGAAACTTATACAGGGTGTATTAAAATACGTTTACAAAGTTTGAGAGCGGGTCTCCATGGCAAATGGCAAAAGTGACATCTGGTGGATTACAAACTTCCATTGATGGATTGTAGCCTACCTCAAACCACGTTGAACGTAAATTTTCATTATAACTTCAAAATATAAGGATTTTCGGACATATGTTTATATGAACTACTTTTCTGGTCTTGGTGTGAGGAACCACGGCCTTCTAGAAACTACCAGACCTGAACATGGAAAAGAAAAAACATTGTTTCGTCGAACTGGTGGTGCTATTACAGAAGTAAGTTCAACGCCACAATGTTAGTGCTTCAACAAAACATTATTGACGTCATGTTCATGCCTGGTAGTTTCTAGAAGGCTGTGGAGGAATCCGCCCTCAAAGTTTGTAAACGTATTTTTTGATACCTCCTGTATACAGTGTTATCGAAATTACACTTCCCCAACTAATAGACTATGGATGGCGTTCTAGCACAAATTACACGAAGCTCGAAGAAACCACAATGTAGATAATGCGCCAGTCATTTATTAAAGTATAAAAATTTGTACTAAAGTTCGCTGATAGGTGGCGCTACACCTCGATAAATCGTTTACAAATGTTTAATGTCCCTATGGTGTTTCCAGAATGCTTTCCATACGCAGAACCGCGTTGTTTCCACAGTTGAACGCAGCAACTCCACATTAATCCCTAGAAGATTCCCAGAGGTGGCGCGAAGCGGTAAGCAAAGTAAGGGAACTTCCATAAACCACGTGATCCCGTCAGGGGGAAGGGAGTTCGGTAAAAAGCTACGCTGGACCACGTGAGGAGGGGTGGACACCGAGCCCGAGTTACGTAGTTTTTCATTTATTTTATTTAGCACAGTTACACAAGGTACACAATATACAACAGCGTTAATGATATTTATTTCCGTAATTACCTCCGTGTTTGAACTAGCCGATGAAGAAAACATCGCTGTACCTGAAACCGAGTGTCAGGAAGCGAAGAAACTCCTGGCTTTGTAATTTACAAGATGTTATCCCAGTGATTTGTAATTCACAGGAGTGGTAGTGTCACCATTTGCTGATTCAGAATATTTATAATACCGTAGTTGCACCTACAGGCAGGGCCGGCTCAAGGTACCGGGAGTTGCCGGGACGCGCCGTATACTTAATAGGATGAAAGGGTGAAAAGGGCGCCAGAAGTGCAGCTTGGCTCAGGGCGGCAGCATCCATAGGGCCGGCTCTGCCTGCAGGAATAGCTTTGAACCTCTCTTGAAAAAATATTCAATGTTGCCTAGCAGCTGATAAATATTTCCAAACAGTTCCGATTCTGCCCGACAGTTGATACCCATGTCAACTCATGTATTTCGGTTATTGATAACACTTTCATGCCAATAATCGATCTTGTGCCTTTTATTTGTTCACAAAAAATATCAAATTTCATACAAATTTGTTAGTTGGCATATTTACAAAGCTAAATGCCATTTTTTGAACTTGTGTGAGTTTTGATTTTTTCCGTTTAAAATTTAAAAACTCGAGTTTCTGTCAGTTTCCTGTAATACTACATGGTAACACAATAAATTTTAAATGGGGATACATTGCATCAAGATACTATCATACTTTAAAATAATTAGTACATTTGGTGGTGCAAAGTAACCCAATCTATGGTAGATTTTGCACCATTTAAAAAAAAATTAATAAAAATTAAAACAAATATTTGTTATGGTTTTTTTATGATAATAGAACTGTTTTCACGTTGTTTTTAATATACCAATATCATTTTCAAAATTAATTTTACAAATTTGCTCTGCCCTACACAAGCTTTCTTTAACAAACTCAAAAACAGTGCAAAGTAACCCCTTTTTACAGTACTTAAAAAAGTACATAAAGCAAATATCGGTCGTATTCATTATATACCCAAAATTTTAAAGACAGTTCTGGCAACAGAAAAGAAAGCACAAATATTTTTTGTAGTCAATAGGGACAAACTACGTTCCACCCGAGGGGGAGGGGGTCAAGGAATAAGCTACTTTAGGCTACTTGGGAGGGAGGGAGTGGGACCATGTGGGTTTATGAACACTCCCTAAGCGTCCCATGGGGGCGCATTTTACGATAGGTCGCCAACGTAAGGTTGAAAGGGGCGCCGAAGAAGCTAGCGCCGCCTCTGAACATGCCACGAATGCTCTCTCTCAGTTGCAGCAGGGTTACGGGTTTTTCGCGGTAAACACGATCTTTTATGAAGCCTCATAATCAGAAGTCACACGGGGTGACATCAGGTGAGCGAGTAGGCCAAGCTGTTGGAAAACAGCGGGTAAGCACCATGCATCGCTGAAGGTTGCTGTAACACCTGTTGAATAATATGAACAATGTGGGATGGTGCATCGTCCTACATGAATATCCTGTTCTGGACGCATTGACGTTGTTGAAGTTCTGGGATCAGAGCATATCTCTCTTCTTTTACCTGACTCAGCTAGTTTTGTTTAATGCACTTAGGATTGCAAAATCTTAGTATAGGCGATCTTTTTTACCAATTTTTGTTTGTTTAATAAATGGCGCGCGCATTATCTGCATATAATACCCTCTACAGCCCTCTGAGTTGGGGAAGGTTAAATTCGATAACTGTGTAGATGAAAACTCATAAAAGTCAATATCTTTATCATTACCCTTACTTACGAACGCACAGTTATCATTGACACTTAAGCTTTGCCATTCTATCGGTCTAAGATAAGATTTCGTAGTTTTTATTTTACCCCATCAGCCTTATCGAACTCAGAATTAGTACAGTCCTAAATGGTGAATTCAATATTGAAAAAGACAAATTTTCATAATCAATGCACAGTTTTAGCTCGTTTTAGTCGGAATTTATTAAGCATATTATCATTACTTTAAAATTTTATTTGACACGACTAGAAGTATCTGCAAATTTATGGAAAGGGAAAAACGCAGTCAAAATAGTTGATTATCCTCGCTTCTTTACTTTCGGTAATACGAGTTATTTATTATTCAAGCAAGATGGAAATCACTTTTGCACATTTGCCGTGTAAGAAGTGAATACATTTTGAATGAAAAAGTTTAGAAATGAATGAGGTGAATATAAAACATTAGAAGGAAACCATAAACATTGATATAATGTGTCTGTGAGAATACCTCGTCAAGCTTAACATGTTTTAATGATACAAAGGATACAAAGTTCTCTACTATTTTCCTGATACTTGCTATTCTCATAATAGATGTCCTACTAAAATACTATTTTTATGTGGATGAAAAATGCTTCTGCTGTTACCAATGAATCACTCGAAAAAGCAATCTGTGGAACAATGTTTAATGAAGTATACGCTATTCAAAATGTTGCAGAAGTTCCTGAGGAACTTCTTCTTTTATAAAAATGGACGTATCACTACTGTCCATACAATTCTGTACTAATGATTATCACAACGTTATATCAAATAGGGTGAACGCTTTAGAAGGAAGATTTTTTGAACATTTTCTATGAAATCATCTGTTCAACATAAGACAGAGAACATTACACAAAAATTTCATTAAGATTGGATGTGTGCGTTCTGAGTTATTCAATAGCAATAGATCAGCTTATTTTCCATAGGCTGATCTTATTCTATCAAACTACTGATGACACTTCGTGCGTGATTGGGCACAATATCGAAGGGGAAGCCAAAGAAGAATGTCTGGCGTTCCGGGAATCTATATAAAAGCTGATTATCATAGAAGAATCTTTGCTAGTCTCAGTACGCAATGGCAAGCGTGATTGCTTTCGGCACTCAAGATCGCAATCTTATTCCCGGCTGTGCATAGTAATAATTTATTGGGGGTGGGGATTTTTTGAAAATTCCTTAACGAACTCCTGCATGCCCAGAAATTCCAGTAGTGCTTCAATTAGTTCATGAAATGATCACCAGCGTGCTTCACTGCCATTTATTTTTGCTTTTCTACAATATTTACCGGCTTCTATTTTTAATGGAATAAATGTTCAAATGTCACTCGGTAACGAGTATAAATTAATTTCATTTAAAATGCTTGTTTGTTCAATTACTCCAAATTAATACGCCCCTATGCTTTTCAAAATTTAATTTCAGTACATCAATCTTGGTTACTTGAATAAATAGCGCTGATTATTTGCTTAATTAAGCAACATTGCGCAGACGGAATAACCACAATTCTATTGAAATTTTAGGGAAAAACCGATTTTGAATCATTGTCAAATGATAACACGATGAAAATTTTTTTTAATGAATTCGCCGTATTCTTGAGATTTTTAGTGTACTAAATCAACACCTTCTACACTACATGATCAAAGGAGTTGGGACACCCCTGTGAACATCTGGGGTGTTTCTCCTGGACTGGACTGGGCCCGCTCATCAAGGTGGACGGAAACCTCAAAGCTGATGGCTACAGGACCATTCTGGATAACGGGGCACTTCCAGCGCTGTGGGAACACTTCGGTGACGGGCCTTTTCTCTTCCAGCACGACAATGCGCCTTGCCACAAAGCAAGATCCATATCCGACTGGTTTGACGAGATGCGGGTTGAAGAACTGGATTGGCCCGCCCAGAGTCCTGATCTCAACCTCATCGAACATCTTTGGGACGAATTGGAACGACGTGTGAGATCCAGGATGGTTCGCCCTACATCTGTCCAGGAACTGACCACGACACTCCTCGACGAATGGAGGTCAATACCTGTGGACAGTATGCCATGTAGGGTGGAGGCAGTGATAGCAGCTCGGTGTGGTCCTACACACTGCTGATTGAAGCTTTTTGCGCTTTACGATAGAGCAAAAGGTGTCCCAACTCCTTTGATCACGTAGTGTATAATAGACACAAGGCCTCGGCACAAAAGGCTATGACGTCATAACAGCAGG
>JAHWFO010060973.1:550142-571534 GCA_023313115.1 Rhysida immarginata | reverse complement strand
AAAATTGTGAGTGACAGGAAATAAATATGGTCAGATACGGATTCAGCACACAAAAAAGCATAAGAATCAGCTCTTAACGTTATACAAAGTTTTTAAAAAGTTATTTTTTTGTTGGCCTGTGTAATTTTTCCATTAAAAATGATAATCATTCCCTTAAAATAAAATTAAAATGCATGGTTGCCTACTTTTTGTTGCCGAAATAAATTGTTTCAGGTAAGAGTGTCGAGCAACTCGCTATAGATGACAAGGCTAGCTGGTTTAAGATTACACATCAGTTTCTCAGCTAATACTAACAAGGAGACTCCATATACTCTGACTGACCGATTTTGATAAAAAAAATTCTACAAATAGCTTTCACCCGATTAACTATCCATGCAAAGCCATTCCAAGCACTTCTCAAAATTTTCCGAGAAAAATATTCATAAAGTTTATCACCTAGATACGCAGTTTGTATTGAAATCATACTCTACAATTCGGGTATTTATAAACTGCACACAATGAAATGAACTTATGAATTTTTTCTCGGAGAATTTTGAGAAGTGCATCGAATGGCTTTGCATGGGTAGTTAAATGGGTGAAAAGTACTCGTAGAATTTTTTTATATCAAATTCGATGAGTCAGAGCTATAACAATTACATTTAGAACTAGATGAGGAATTATCGGTTTATCTAGGTAGGTAGGTTTTGGACCAGCCTTTTAAAATACGAGCTTCGTTATCTTTGTTTGCCGGGTAATCTTTCCATGTTAAAGAATAGAAGGGGCACTTTCTAAATTTCTGGCATGGTAATCCTGAATCAAGAAGAGTGATATAATAAGTACAACAATCACCATTTACAAAACACTTCGTATAGATATTCGGACGATTCCATTCCCTATACATCGTGTACGTAAGCAGCTTGTTTTCCACAATGTAAATTGTTAAATATCAAACAAAGTGGCAGCACGTTTTCTCTATCACATATTTTAATTATCTTATGAAATTGAATTCGTATCTTAAAATCAGCTCACACCGTTAAGAAGACAAAAATTATCCAGCTATATACAGGTTAAAAATTCTGTAATAAAATTCTCATGTTTATTATTTTTTGCTACAACAATATCAGGGAGCTTGCTAAAAGGAAACGCTTTAACATTCAGATTTTTAAAATAAAGCAGAGAAGCATCATATTGTGCCAACAGTCAAGAAAAAATTCTCTGATTCCTTTAAAGCAGAAGAAATGGTATCTTCGATTAACAAATGTTTCTTGACCTATTTGAACTGAAAAAAAGAAAAAACGCAAAAATTCACTCATTCTATTCGGAAAGTTTTTAACAAGATTACCAAAAACGTGTGTATCACAGTACAGAGTGTTCCTGTGTTTTGTAACATTTCTACGACAATTCAGAGTCTGCCATAGTTTTTTTTGATAGGCTGAGTGGAGCTAATACAGGGTGATTCAAAAGTTACTGTACAGTGGCTGGTCAGAGGTCGAATTCTCTTCTCTTTCTGAGATCTTCAGTTCAGAGCAACAATCAAGGGAGAACAGCACTCTTTTGTGTTTTTTGCATGCAAAGCTTGATTTTGAGTTGAATTCTCTTTTGTTTATGAGATCTTCAGTTCGGCACAAGATACACGTTTCCATGCACTACTGCACAGTAACTTTTGAATCACCCGGTACAAAGTGTAAAAATAAAAACTTCAGTGAATATGAGGTGCATCTTCCCATTTGGCGAATGTTCTTGAAGAAATGTAATACCGCAGAAAGTGAAAGTATGAAAAGTAAATTGCTCGGAAAAAGTACAATGTTCGACATAGAAAATAAGATGAAATTTGGCATACACAGACAAATAGAGGCGAAGAAACGAATTTAATTTCTGTGGTACCATATGACTGCGAATAATCAATATCATATGGCTTGCTAGCCCTATGGTGCGGCGGAAACCTCTGATAAGCAGCCCTTACTGTTAAAATGGGTTTTTATGAAATGGAAAAGGCATTCACACGCTTTAAACCGTTCTTCTTAAAATAAAGGACAATTTGAGTAAACTACCAAGCTTGGCTACAGCCGATTAGTATTCTGCTTCTATCTCGCGCACTTACTAAATTATTGACTTAGGTGGCCGAGAGGCTGGGACGAAGGTCATCCAGTTGTCGAATCCGTCGGGTCGCGGGTTCGAATCCCTTCGTGGGCATGAAGGTTTGTGTTTGTCCCCGAAATGTGTAAAAGATAATAGTCAATTTGAATCCTCTGGTTTGTGTAAAGATATTAGTCATGTAAAAGGGCGCAACATGAACCAGCTACATAAACCTAACAAACCAATTAAATTGTAGCCTACAACTTTATTGAATCGCAACAGCAATCAGTTTAAATAATGGAACTTTCATGGTCGAAAGATTATCACCCAATTTGTCTTAATGTTTCTTTGAGTCCTGAGTCCTAGAGGGACGCAGTTTTTTTTTAACAACAACAACAACAACAACAATAATAATAATAATAATAATAATAATAATAATAATAATAATAATAAATAGCATTTCAAAGGTACAAACATTTTTTAACAGGCCATCAAATTCCTAAAAATTTCGATCGAATAGGGCGCGCGCGATCTACTTGTTGAACCAAATAAAATTGCAACTGGATCAAAGAAATTAAAATGAATTCTTATACATTCATTTCTAAGCGATAAGAGAAAGACAGATAAAAAGAGAAAGAGAGAGAGAGAGAGAGAGAGAGAGAGAGAGAGAGAGAGAGAAAATGTGTTTTTGCGAGTGTGGGTGTGCATCTGTGTGTGTATGACATTGTTTATGCAAAAATTTGTTGGCTTAGGTCTCCTCGTCAATTTACATCTCTGTTTCTGTCCAAATCTCGTGAATATATCTTCATGAATATTAAACAGCGCAGCAGTGGGTCTATCTGGGTGTAATTAAGTATCTCGCGGGGCCCGTGTAGCATTTATCCCCCACTCCTCGTCTCGAGAAGCATGTAATGTGCTTCGTTTGGCACGTGATCAGCCGTTTCTTTCCTCTCCTTCTACGAACTGCACGCGCCTTCATCCACCGGCGAAGCCCTCCTCGATGTCGCGCACAAAAGAGAGGAAATGGCAATCCCTCCCTTTACAGCACGAAACGAACCTTTATCGGGAAGGCTGTGTCTTTCGTCGTTCGCGGCAACGACTTCTAATCTCGACTTTTATCACCAAGACAGATAAAACAAACGAAAACTTCGCCACTGTTTTGATACGTAATTGGCAACCGTCATGGTCCCTTCTCCTTTTAAGTCGGGAGTGGAATTTCCTTTTTTCAGAAACCTTTCCTGTCTTTCTCTCTCTCTCTCTCCCTCTCTCTCTCTCTCTCTCGACTTCATTTTAATAATTAAGTTTCCTACCCGCTTTTCCCCTCATTTCATTTAATGTCGTATAATTCTCTTTTTTCCAAAAGTGACCTAAGATTAACAATAAGGAAGTTCCAGCTCATTTCTTCAAGGTTTATTTGATCATAACGTAACGAAGAAATTAAATAGAACGGTGAATGTAAAATAGAAATTAAATCGTTCCCCTTCCCTTTCCTATAAAAAGTTAAGTTCTCTCCCTATAATATCTTGCAAGGATTTTTCAAGGCAGTGCCCTTAGTGCTTGCCTTTGAATTTAAACGACAAGCATAGAGAAAGAAGTGAGATTTTCACGCACACGGAAAGTTTGATAACGCACGAAATAATGAAGCGAAAAGTAAAAGAAAGCATATATAAAATTGGAAGTGGTTTAGGCACTTATTTCCTATTG
Source organism: Rhysida immarginata (assembly GCA_023313115.1). NCBI lineage: Eukaryota > Metazoa > Arthropoda > Chilopoda > Scolopendromorpha > Scolopendridae > Rhysida > Rhysida immarginata. Next base: position 567,775 of record JAHWFO010060973.1, on the reverse strand, counting down.
CGAGGATTTCTATAAAAGAAAAACTACGGTGTTTCGCTACTAGGTTGACCCGGTAAATTAATTATTACGGAATATTTTTTAGGAGCTTTAGCAAACAAAGCTACTTATATGAATCCACGCTTGGTCTGTACGTTTATCCGGTCGCCGTTTGCACGATAACTTGAAAACGAATTAACTTTTTTAAATTCTGTTTTCAGAAATTGATCATCAAGGTCTTAGCTCGGCTGTATCAACTTTTCAGGATTTTTCGTGGACCGCTTCAAGTACAATTCACGTGCTAGAGCAGTGACCGTAAAGAATACCAAGCGTGCTTACTTGCTAAAACTACAAGTAAAGAATACATAAGTAGCTTTTTGCTAAAACTCCTAATAAATGTATTTCTGCTTCTCAGCTAAAGCTCCTTCTTGGAATGTTTACAGTTTTTTATTTTTTTTATTTTAAATTACTTACGAATACATGAAATACTATTGAAACTAATACCCATAAGACACCGTTGGGGAAAGTTGCGGAGCTGTAGTGAGCGAAATACTGATTACAAAAATTTGCGCACAAATACACAAATAAGTGAAGTTAAATGAAAGTGTGTAAAAATAATTGTATTTTTATGTCACAGTTAAAGCTCCTTCTTGGAATGTTTGCAAGATGCCACGATTTATGCTGCACTGCAATTTATTATTATCCCTTACTCCCTTCTAGTGACTTCATTGAGAGTAAAATAATGTGTACATTTCCCTTGAATGCGTTAATTTTAATAATCTAGAGTTCTATTTCTAAACATTCTTATTCAGACTATGCTATACCTTCATCTTTCATTAAAACAAAATTAATCTGTTATTAGAATTTACATTCAAACATAATCGACTATACGATCGAAATAATGAGTTGAGGACGACGGAAAAGTTTTCGTTGGAAAAAAAATTTCTGATGAAAACCTTCTTCGGAAATCCTAAAGAATTTACCTGCTACATGTTAAATAATTCTTGATCGTTAATTTGAGAAAAAAAAATTTGCCAAACTTTTCGTCACAAAGTTCGTGAAAGTGTTTACATGAATGACAATGTTTCTGCACTTGGATACACCAAGTCCTTATATCAATGGTTTGTTTAAAATTTTAACATCGATATTGGTGCCGAGGTGCTAGAAAATTACTCTTTCTCTCCAAAAGGAACTTCTCCGAATTTCATAAGTCCCCAAAACTTAAAACCGCATCAAAAGTTTATAGTTTTGGAAAAGATTGGAAAATCGAGCGACCACACTAATGGGAATCAGAAAAATTAGAAACGGATAAAGGGGCGGAAAAGGAATCGACTGCCGCAGGGTCTGCTTTTGAAAGAAACTCACGATAAGCAAATTTTCTCAAATTTAATACGAATTTTATTCAAGAACTTCTCGGAATATTTGGAAAATTTCTTTTGTTTAACCAGAAATAATCAAGCCGCTCGGATAGCTGTGCTTAGTTTGGTCCATTTCTCTTAGTAAAACATCTGTTATCAATCTGCTCATCCTTTAATTCACTTATCTAAAAAACTTAAACAGGGACGCAGAATTTTATTTCTAAAATGACATTCTTGAATCATGTTAAGTCCAGAAATTCAGCTTAATTGGGAACCTTGGCAAATTTCATATAAAAATTTTTGAAGGTACCATAAGCTGCTTTATCTGGCCCTTTTAAGAGAACGTGCACATGTTATTTCTTCGTCATGTAATTTAATGAAGTTTTGATTTAAATTTGTTGCATGTTTAAGTGTTGTTTTTCAGATCTATGTTGCAGGGAGAACACAACCGTCTATTGCGAAGCCAACGAGAAAGACAGACCCTGACCACGGCCTTCTAGAAACTACCAGGCCTGAACATGACTTCAATAATATATTGTGAAGCACTAAGATAGTACCACCCGAGGCCAACGAGATAACATGGGCTGGAAGCAAAAAAAGTCAGCTGACCATCGGGGTGCTAGCAACAATCCAACCCTCATTGTTTACAACAAACGGAAAAACACTGATTGTTAACATCCAAGATGGAGACAATGAAGGTTGGATTGTTGCTAGCACCCCAATGGTCAGCTGACTTTTTTGCCTCGGTACCACCCGAGGCTAACGAGAAATACAGGCTCTGGCACTGAAAAGTCACCTGACCAAGATAGGTGTATTAACAATCCAATCTTCATTGTTTCCAACAAAGGATAAAACACTGATTGTTAAATACAAGATGGAAACAATGAAAGTTACATTGTTAATAGACCAATCTTGGTCATGTGACTTTTCAGTGCTGGAGTCTGTCTTTCTCGTTAGCCTCGGATACTACCAGAACGACGTAACAATGTCTTTTCCATATTCAAGCATAACTATCGAGAGAGAAGGCCTCTGCGATGAAATGTAATACGTTGTTACATCATCACAGTTAGGGCAAATTTATGGCTTATTATTGGAAGAAATACGAATAACAATGCCCTAATGATGATGGTGCAACAATGTATTACTTTTCATCGCAGAGGCCTTCTCTCTCGGTGGTTACGATCGTGACCACCGAGAGAGAATGCCTCCGCAATGAAACTGAATACATTGTTACATCACCATAGATAGTGTAAATTCAGGGCTTATTATTGGTAGAAATACGAATAACAATGCATTATCTATGTGATGCAACAATGTATTGAGTTTCATTGCGGAGGCCTTCTCTCTCGGTGGTCACGTTACGATTCAGGCCTGGTAGTTTCTAGAAGGCCGTGCCATGACGCGGAAAAGTTACCTGACCATAGCAGTCCGAGTAACAATGTAATCTTCATTGTTTCCATCTTGGATTTTAACAACCAGTATTTTTTCGTTTGTTGAAAACAATGACGGTTGGATTGTTGGTCGGACTGCTATGATTAGGTGACTTTTCCGCGGCTCTCGTTGCCCTCGCATCTATTGTAACCGACGTTTAGCTAGTGTTTTTTTATTCCTCCGAGAAGAATCTGAGCGCGTCCTGTGGTGCAAGCGGATTTTTTTATTCTCTTTCGTTTCTCTGAGAGGCGCTTGTATCGTATTTTTATTACTCAGATTTTACCAAGATTTGTCTCTCAGAGCTCTCGAATCGCTCGGAGTTCTTTTCAGATACGAACCGCAGATTGCCGAATTCAATATGGCGTTGTCCACAGCGCAAATAATAATAAAAAAAATTAAGTTCAATATAACAAACGTGCAAATATGAAGCATTTAGAGTCTGTAAGCAAAAAAAATTAAAAAGAAGCCTTTTTAATACCACCTTTCAATACATATTTCAAATTTCCAATTTTCAAATTTTACAAATCCAGACTTGCATCGTTTTTTTTTATTTCCTTTTCTCCGACAGCTCTCTGAGAAGCTCGAGAGCTATCGGTCACATGACCAGCTTTCCTCAGATACCAATCCGCAATGAATAAAAAAACACTAGCTTAGTTTGTAATAATGGGATTGTGACAGGAGTTGTTGCCTCGCTTAATAATAGGAAAAAAGAGGTTTTTTGGGTGGCTTGGAATAAAAAAAGGAAAAAAAAGAAGAGAGAAGAGAGGGTCGTGTGCCAGAGCTTGGGATGGCTGTAAGGGAGCAAGCAGGACGGAAGTAATAAAAAGTTGGTCCTTTTGGAATTTAGTAAATCTTTGAGACAATTTCTGGTTGCTTTAATAGAATAGAGGGCACTGAAACCAGAGCAATGAATATATATTCGAATGAGACGACTTTGCTGGAAGATCTGCAGTTTCAAGTCTATCAGAACGTCATCGGCCATTATTTGATGGAGAACAGACTTTGAATTCCTGGGAGAAATATGATTGCGTATTGATTTTTTTTTATATTGCTTATTGTATATTTGTCCGTCTTGATAATAATTTATGAAATAACTTTACGTTTTCTCCCCAACTGAGAGACAAAAAGAGAGACGGCTTAATTTGTTCCGTTCTCTGTAGCAGCAGCACCGTAAATAATGTCCGCTATGATGTATTTTCCACTTAAGCAGCGCCTGACGGATAACAATTGTTATGATGTTTTTTTTCTATATTTTGCAAAGCGGGGCAAGAAGGGAACAGGCATTGAACAAGAGGCGTTGATCCTATTAGGCGATCAACACTTATGTGGCAACCAGTGAAATCGCGTATTTTTGAGGAATGATAGTCAGTTGTAACTTAATTGATTATCTGATTATCCAGCAGTCAGTACTAATGATTGTGTTTAGAGACAATTTATTATGTTCTTATGAGAAAGTCCTTGTAAGACCCCATTATACACTCACATGCCAAAAGTCATGGGATAGCAGTGGACTATTTATCAAGTGGCAGTAGCATTGTGTGCAAGCAGTATAACTATGCAAATCAGTGCCAGTAGTTTTAGTTACACTGCTATGAGTAAGGGGTGAGTGTTCAGTGTGACAATGGCTACACGACGAGAGCTATCCGAGTTCGAACGTGGCCTGGTATGTGGAGCACAACGTATGGGTCATTCAATATCGGAGGTGGCTCAAGAATTCAAAATCCCGCGGTCCACAGTTTCAAGAGTCTACCGAGAGTACCAACTTGACGGCATTACCTCCCACCATGGACAACGCAGTGGTCGACCACATTTTCTCAATGAACGGGACCAACAGCGTCTGAATAGGATGATCACCGCTAACAGGCAACTGACACTACGCCAGATGACATCAGATTTTAACCAGGGTGACACTAGAGCTGTATCGATGCGAACTGTGCAACGAAATCTGGTGTCCATGGGATATAGAAGCAGAAGACCCACGAGGGTGCCCTTGCTAACAACAAGACATTGTCAGCAACGTCTCTCCTGGGCCCATGAACACATCGACTGGACACTTGACAACTGGAAACGTGTGACCTGGCTGATGAGTCTCGAGTCCAGCTGATACGAGCTGATGGTGGGACTCGAGTGTGGCGCAAACCCTATGAAGGCCATGGATCCAAGTTGTCAAGCATGCACTGTGCAAGTCGGTGGTGGCTCCGTAATGGGCAATTGTGGGAAGCTCTCCAGTCAGAATGGTCGGCAATGTCTTCAGATGTCTTCCACCGACTTGTGGAATCAATGCCACGTCGCACAGTGGCACTTCGCTGGATTAGAGGAGGTCCCACACGTTATTAGATACTATCCCATGACTTTTGACATGTGAGTGTATATGAGAATCCTACTTAAATAGATAAGAGACGAGTTCTTAAAAGATTAAACTAAATTAAATATCTGGATTGTCTGTATTTGAAATTATAGTCTTGCAAATTGGTATCGAATAAAATTAGTCGTGAGCTCTTAAATGTTCTAGTTTATTGATTTTTCTGAGCGATTAACACAAATGAAGGATATATCCTGGTGAGTCCCATTGAAAAACAAATCCCTTCCCCATGGTAGTCAAATAATCAAAGTCAATAATGATCATCCTTGCAAGAAGGGACAGTTTTTGAAGTATTTCTAAGTAATATGCTAAGAAACAGGCATAGAGAACAATATAAGAGAATATGAATTTTAAAACAACTAAGGCAATAGTGAATTATCTAGAATTTCATTTTATAATGGTTTTATTAATTAACGTAATTTTAGTACAAGATTATAAAAGCATGAAAAATAAAGCACAACTGTGTGATATTACGTAACTATAATTAATCTAATAAATCTCCTTTAGTTTCATAACTTACGTTTAATGATTGTAAAAGAATTAATTAAACTTGTATTATTACTTATCAATGGTATGCATATAAAACATACATGTACATGTATCAGAATTAGATTTCTAAAAATTATTTTCTTAAAATAAAATTTTTATTTCAATGTACCTGAAATAAAGTCTAGGGTATCAGATATAAAATGTTGATAATCTCTTGGTATTTCTAGCTTCGAACGTTGAAATAACCCCTTTTTCTTTTAATGTTTTTTTAACTGCTCACGAAATTTCTTTCTTTCAGACAATGAAATCCGAAAGGATACGAAACAGACTTTTTATTTCTTTCATTTATCACATTGCAACCACAAAAAAATAATAAAAAAATAACAGTAGTATTAATAAAAGGCAAACAAACTCGCAGCTGATTCGGTCCTTGAAACTAAATTCGTGCTCACACAAGAAACAAAGTTCTTCCCCTTACTGTCGTGTTTTTTTTTTAACAGCTTTCATTTCCGTTGAAATTACCAAAACCAAATTTTATAGATTCGTCTTCCGACAATAATAAAGGTGATCGTAAAAAATTTAGCACCATCTTTCTTTCTCTCTCACACTCCACTCAACTGCCATTTATTAATAATAACGCGCAATAAAAATGGCGCAGTGCCACCTATAATAGCCGCCGTGAACCGTGAGATGGGCGCCATATATCAACTGACGTGTGAACGGTCAGCATGGCTAATTCTTCTGCATTTTGTTTAATTTTGTCACGGACTCACTAAAACAGAATGCTTGTGATGAAAATTAGCACTAATAAAATGGCTTCGTCACTCGTCAAATTGTTTCCTCTAACACATCATTTTAACACGATAAAAATAATGTATATCAATCTATTTTTTGACAAAAGTAGATTTAAAACTTTAAGACAAGTGTCTACATATAATTTGTTGGAGGAAATGTAATTGATAGTAAATGTCTTATGCCGGTTCAGTGGTCGAGGGCGCTAAGGCGCAATTCTTGTCTGTAGTTGCAAGAGATAAATTTCGTGGAAAAAAACACACCAAATAGCAGGGGAGAGGGGAAAAATGTTATTTGGTGTGCGATAAAGCAGGATAGTACGAAGAGTACTGCCAACGTAAGCAAATTGGAAGAAACCGCTGCGATTTAACAGATCTCCAACGAAGTTAAGATTATCGGTGCCGGCAGAGCAGATGCTGAAACAGGGAATAGAGTGGAATGTTCTAGAATCTAATGAAGAGTAAGTATATTACTATTGGTGGGAACAAGGTGATAAAATTATAAAACAAAATTATAGTGAAAATACCTGAAGAGATGTCTGTTGATATAAAGAATATGCCGTATTCACAGAATATGCCGATGCTGTGAATACGGCATATGCAGATAAGTGAAGGGTAATTGCAATATCTAGAATAGGAACCATATTCCACGTCACCTCATTAAATCCAATCTATAATTTCAGCAACAATTATATTTTTCACTCTGTATCTACACCGATGTCCCGGTAAAAATGAGCTAAAGTCGAAATGTGCATGTATTGGTTTTACCGTTTCACCGTGTCGCTCCAATTCACCATAATGAACCCTTTCTTTTCGGATATTTATTTTGTAAAACACCATGAAATTACCCCTTGAATGCTATTTAAAAGTAACTTGTTATATTTGTAACATGTTCTGAATCATTTTGAAAATATAATTCGTTGATACTGTTTATTTTGATTATTTCGCAATTGAATAGCTTATTAATTCGATGATCGCAGCATCATTTATGACGAAATATATAATATACTAGAAGAGGTACCCGGCGTTGCCCGGGATGATTACACTTGCACAAACTTTTCCTTTCATTGTTAGTCATGAGATATTGATTGTTGGTTCATGCAGAGCGATTGTGAATTGCGTGCTGATACCATTGTTGATACCTATTGTTGTACAAACTTTGCCTTGCATTGTTGGTCATGAGATATTTCTCATTAATATGCCTTGCCATAACCATGAATATCGATTTTTTATCGATATTTATTATTTTTCCGAAATCTGAGGTAGACAGTGACCTTCCTCATGCTTTGAAGGTCATGTATGCGAAATTTCATCAAGATCGGAATAAAACTGTAGATTTGTATAAAAAAAATACAAACAAACAGACCCACAAACATCCTTCTTTATATATATAGAAGACTAGAAGAGGTACCCGGCGTTGCCCGGGATTATTACACTTGTATGTAAACAGAACAATCTCAAAAAATTAAATTAAATTTTGCAATATCCTAAAAATAAACACATGAAAATTCTTAGAATTAATACAGTAAAAATTCCTAATGAAAATTCGAAAGAAATCTTTTTAAAGGCTCACAATGGCTGGACCTCTCCAATAATTTCTTACTCACGTAATCTTACCTCAGATGTATACTTAGTGTTGTTGCAATTTCCACTCTTCTCTCGATGTGTTGAAGCAAAACTTGGCCATTCATCACTTTGTGCAGTCTAGCGGTCGCCGATTCTTCTATTTACTTGCTTCCCATTTGCTCAATACATCACGGAGCTGAAGGAGTGCTTCCTCTGTCGTCTTTCCACTCTTTCTCAATAGTCTGCTAACTCTCCATTATCTCCAGATACTGATCATTTTTAAAGATTTTCAAGAAATTGTTAAGTACTTAGAACTCTCTTTTCTAAGAAAAGCCTGAATAACAGGAATTCTATGCATTGTTACAAATTGAAACTTATCCATATTACATCATCATTTTATGTTCATTGTTATAATTCTTGGAAAGATTGCTTTAACATTACATCATCATTCTGTGCTCATTGTTATTGGTGAATTGCGCGTTGATACCATTGTTGATGCTAACACAATGGGCCTATTGTTGCACAAACTTTGCCTTGCATTGTTGGTCATGAGATATATATTGTTGGTTCATGCAGTGTGTTTGTGAATTGCGTGCTGATACCATTGTTGATACCTATTGTTGTACAAACTTTGCCATGCATTGTTGGTCATGAGATATTTCTCATTAAAATGCCTTGCCATAACCATGAATATCGATTTTTTATCGATATTTATTATTTTTCCGAAATCTGAGGTAAACAGTGACCTTCCTCATGCTTTGAAGGTCATGTATGCGAAATTTTATCAAGATCGGAATAAAACTGTAGATTTGTATAAAAAACATACAAACAGATCCACCCACCCACCCACACACAAACATCCTTCTTTATATATATAGAAGATTTAAAAAATTCAGCATGTGTGTTTTTTAAAATGATAATGTTTTAACGCTGGACATCATTCTATAAAAGACGTGATGCAAAAAACTACACTAAAAAGCGTTACGGGAAAGAGTTTTTCATTGTTGTTGCACGTTTAAGCATCGTTGGCGCCGGTTTGAAACACACGCCGGAACTGAAAAGTCACATGACTATTGTTATCTGAGCAACAATTTTTATTTAAATCTTTACTACAGAGATATGAAATATATTGAAAGTGTGATAACAGACAGCGGCACTATACTTCGCTGTCTTACCTAGCCAATTCGTGTAATGGCCTAACATTTTGCTTTCAGTGTTTTGAATGAAGACTAATGAATGCTAGAGATTGGAATAAACTCCTTTCCATTACAATAAACATACATTATTACTCACAATTTAATTCATAATTTATTATTTTGAAACAATTAGATAGTTTGATGCTTTTTGAGGTCTTTACCTTTATTTAAAATTTATGCGCTTGTTGAATTTCTATGTGCTTTGCAGTTCTTAATTTATTTCTACAGATTCCTTCCTTCTCTATAGTTAAGAATAATGTTCAGATCCGAAAAAGCGTTACGGGTGATGCAATAATTTAAATTTTTCATCATACAAAATACACTCGTTTTGTGATTTTAGATACTGCGAAAAGCTGGCACGTGCCGTGTTTGTGGTCCAATTGTGAGCACAGATGCGAGTAACGAGACGCACCTTAATCATAGACGCTGTGTTTACTAGACATATCGATAGACTCGATACCCGTGCCCTTCAGTTATTATAACCCCTTATTCAGTATTACCGATGTACATGATTCTCTAGACTCGTCCTTTTATAAATACATAAAAGGTTTATGAACTGTATAAAATATTTATTTGTTTGTTGCATTTAAAAACATTATCATGATTCAATGCTTCGGATTGCAGATTCTAAAAATTGTTGTGCATTTTCCCATTAGTTAGAGGTTTCAAATAAAGCATCCAAGCAGAGGCCTTAAAATATTTGAGGACACATTGGCTTCTCACAATTCAAACGAGGACGCGAAAGTGAAAATTAAACGAATATATAAACAAACACAAATTTGATGATAAAAGTTCAATATAAATTATCTTGAATTTTAAGAACTTGGACCAAGACTGACACCACTTTCCAGCGTATGAGACACTTGTGGCAACAAGTGGCGACCCTTTCTCTTCGTCGTCTGCTTAGAATTCATATCTTTCGAAGAAAAAAAATTCTCTTCTTCACGCTCTCTCTCTCTAGGGAGTGTCTCTTCAACCGACAGTTCGATCCAGCCGGAGCCATTTCTTTTGGATATAAATATAAGAGGCGACGAGGGGAGCGATACGGAGAAGCCTCTGGCGCCTCGTGAACGGTTTTCTCTCTTTCTCTCTCTCTCTCTCTCTCTCTCTCTCTCTCTCTCTCTCTCTCACTCCAGAATTGGAAGTAGAGGAGATGAGGGGGGAGGCAGAGAAAGATGGTAGCCGTCGACTAACCGTCAGTGGTCAACGCCATCTGTTGTTCAACCCGTCAAGAGACGGGAAAACGAGAGGAGGGGAAGAGAGGGGCTTTGAGTTGGAAGTCAGAGCGCAAGGTGTTTTCAACTGCGGCACCGACACCCGAGGGAACATTTGTTCGCGCTAGAACTCATTTTATTCCGCACAAAACTTCTTCTTCCATCCTTTTGGGTTATTTCCTTTTCTCCAAAAACCTTCTTTTTGTGCGTTTCGCGTTTTTTTATGTTCACTTTTTTTTATAATTCGCTGATATTCGAGATAGAAGTAAACCTTATCGTCCATTTCAGCGGTTTTCGTAAACTATATTCCCCCAAATCCAGAAATAGTCAATGATCAGCTGAGAATTTATCTTTAATAATTTTGTAATAAAAATCCATCACTTTAAAACAATAAGAGATTTAATATTTCTTGCTGATAAAAATAAGAAATGGAATATAGTGGGTGTCTTATTTTCAATGTCTTATTTAATTTTGTTACAGAGAAGTATTATTGTGCTCTGATGGTAATTATAAATTCTGTATCGATCGAAGTTTATCGATAAAAATCGCCAGACTTCTATATGTGCTTCTTTCGTAATAGGGAGGATGACCAGTCTATATTCGATTTCGGTCCAGGTGAGTTGCAGTATTTCAGGAGAGACCTAGCGATGGCGTTCACAATTTGCGTCTTGCAAGTCCTTCACTCTAGTACCACAAAATCTATCCTTTAAGTATCCTTCCAAAAAAAAAGTCTAAAGGTGCAATACCTGGCAAAAGTGGAGGCCACGGTATTGCTCCATCTCATCCGATCCATCTATTGGGAAACATGTTACTTAAATGAGTGATGGCCAATTACTTTTATTTTCGCCCAACAAAACTTGTCAAGGGCCACAAACAGAACTTAATACAGGATGATCCAAAAAAACGGGAACTTTTAATAATCCAATAAAACCAAGAGTGATGGAAGAAAAACATTTTATTCATAGTAATTGAAACTTGTTTACTTGCCATTTACGAAACATTAATGGAATTTATCATTTTTATGGCGTCCTCCTGTACGAATGCATTCTTGAAATCTGCTGTTGAGATTCCTCACTGACCCCTGCAACGTCTCAGCTGAGATACTGTGAATTTCATCTTGAATTCTCTGTTTTAATTCATCCAGAGTTCTTGGTCGAGTCGTATACACTTTACTCTTGAGATAGCCCCACAAGAAAAAAACCACAAACGGACAAACCTGGCGATCTATAGGGCCAGGGAACTTACCGAATCCTGAGATCACACGGTTAAAAACATTTTTATGGCTAACGCACGCTGTTGCCCGTTCCACTGACCCATGGTTACTAAAATGGCAAAGTGTTTATTTGCTCAAGGTTACTGTTCCACAATGCTGGCACCTGCTCGAGGCTGCCACCTATTTGCGTGTGTCTATTTAAATTCAAGTTACTATTGTTATCAATTTCGATTCTATTTTTGTGTACGTGCCTGAGGCTCTCATTAATATATTTGAGCCATCTTCAAGATTAGAGCATATTCCCTTGGTGCTACGCTAGTCCGTGTACGCCCTCAAGTCGGGGAGTTGTCTACATGTTCTACGACCTCTTCTTTGACTTTATTGATTGTGCTAATTGTGCCCATCATCTAAGAAGAGTTAATCCGGAACAAACGATTCCGTGACTTTAGCCCACTAGTTAATTACTTCACGCTTCCATTGTAAAAGAATTCTGTAATAAAGCTTTCTTTATTATTTTTTTTATTCAAAGTTCCTTCTCCGTTCATTTACCACTTGACAATTGGACCTGTTGAAGGATATAACACGTTATTTTGTGTACATTCTTCTTCGGTATCTACGTGTTCGGAGTACACCATTGATTTTATCCTTCCCCATAAAAAAAATCCATCGGTGTGATATCTGGCGATCTCGGTGGCCAAGCAACTGGTCCGCCACGACCAATCCAACGACCAGGATATGTCTCATTTAGGTAATCTCTAACTGCTCTTGTGTAATGCGAAGGTGTGCCGTCCTGTTGAAACCACATCAAATGTCTGGTCATTAGTGGAACATCTTCAAGAAGACCAGGGAGCTCCTCCTTCAGGAAACCAAGGTATGTTTGCCCGTTAAGACGGCATGGTAGGAGATATGGCCCAATCAGGACATTGTGAATCATGCCAGCCCAAATATTCAACGAAAAACGATGCTGAAAACTGTTAACATGTGTTGCACGTGGGTTGACATGAGACCACAGATGACTATTGTAGCTTTTGAACATTCCTTCTCGCGTAAACGTTGCCTCATCTGTCCACAAAACCATGGAAGGAAAGTCTGGAATCCTATTCTGTTGCTGCATAAACCATTCCGCGAAAGCACGCCGGGGACCATGATCATTGGGACATAATTCCTGCACCTTTAGAAGCTTGAACGGATGTTGCAGGTTGTCATGTAAAATGTTCCATACAGTGGTATGACTAGTATTCAAAGCAGCTCCGACCGCACGAGTACTTGTCGATGGATTTCGGTTAAACCTTTCCAAAACTTCATCCTCTAATTCAGGGCAGCGTAACCACCGACGACGTCCACTCTGATGATTATCATGAGCGAATGCGCTTGTTTCTCTTAGACGACGATCTACTGCACCAAATGTTCGTGAATTGGGAAGAATTCTGTTGGGATAACGTTCAGCATACAAACGCCTTGCACCATCCATGGTACCAGCAGCACCGAGACACAGATGCATGTCTGCATAATCATTCCATGTAAAACGATTCATACTGTTTGTTTAACTTTACACATGTAAAAAGTACATCAAGTGAACTTTTTAAACCAAATCTTTACCTACTGCTTTCCCAGAATACAATTAGTTCATTTACATATTTTACAAAGGGGTTGGATACCATGGAATCTCCCCGACGAAATTTGTTCGAAGACTTTTCAACTAACAAGCACGTGCACCTTGAAATTTCTTTGCAAACAATTACTTTAAAAGTTATTACAGTAGATTGCTTGTGTTAATTGTTAAAAATAAAATAATCTAGGCCTACCAACGCACACGGCGTCCCGGTGTCATTTGATTGTTCAATGCAGTATTGTAAGTAAATGGAGCTGCGGGGACCCCATGTTCATATGACAAAAAATACTTCTAAGGACCTCTTCTATCATCTCCCAAAAAATCTGTACTCAATTCAAAAACACCCTGTATATAAAGGCGCAGGGGGTATCATTCCCGGGCTTTCGTCCTCTTTTCTCGCATGAACTGTCTATTTTACAAAGAATTCTTTTCAATGCACGTCGGAAGGGTTGCTTCACTTCCCTGCAAGGATCGACGTCATCGAACGAAAGCACACCGAGCCTGATAATTATACTTCTCCTCAATTATTGACAAAGAGAGTGCTGCCCAGGCATAATATCAGCTAAACTTAATTCTACGTTCTCGTAACACTAGGATTCCGAACTGTTTCTCAACGTGCTTCTTATTTGTTTAAAGAACAGCGCACCGACAGTGATCGGAGACGAATCCTGCAAAGTACGTAGCGACGGAGTCAGCGACTTCTTTTAAAAGATAGTGAGTGCTACTCGAGCTAATTCTGCAATTTTACTTTGGTGCTTCGATATTTGTGTGTTGTGTCTACTTTATAAGCAACGAATGTTTTCATACACTAGTGTGCAAAATAGTGTCAGTGATTTAAGAGTTAAGAGTGTCATTACAACGTGAGAGTTATTTAGTTCTTGGTGTTGTGTTATTTATAATCAGATTCAGTGATATTAAAAATTTATGAGAGCGGCCCAAAACGACGACTCATAATAAGTGCTTCTGAATAGTGTGCAGTTGGGTTATGTCTTAAAGTGCTTTAGTGAAGATTTATTAAAATTGCTGTCCATCCTCCTGGTGTCATAAGGAGGTTATCTAGGCTTATTCAGTGTGATATTTGACGTCCAGGGAATCAACGATAGTTTCGTTTTTATCTACTTAAAGGAGGAATTGCCTTCGCATTCCGCGGGGTAGTTCTTCTTGTGAGGTGCAAGTGAATCTTCCCATAGTGCCGTCTACTTCCGGATCGCCATAAGTCGATTTGCCTTCGCATACCGTGGGGTAGTTCGTCTTTGGTGAGCCCACTTACATTTCTTCTCATCGAGCGACAACCTTATATACAAATTTCTCAACCCGGCTACGACATCTTTCTTCGACATTTTCGCCATACAGGCGCCACCACTTCGACTTTGGAACGGCGTGAATCTTTATGCGAACTCTAATTATCCTCTCAAGTAATGAAGTAAATTACGTAGAGCTATCAGTCTAGGGCAAGATACCCAGCTACAATTTCCACTGCATTGACATTAAAGACTTGAATGATTTTAGTGACTTTACCCTATTTATCGATTTCTTTCTTTTGTTGTTATTCAAATTCGAAATAAAAAGACTTATTTCTTGATACTTACCGTTCTCTGTCTCTTGTCATTGTTACTCTGCAAATCCACGTGACACTTGTTCTTTATCGAGCTCACTGAAAGCTCTCAAATGCATAATACTGTTAGTGTTTTAGTGGAATTAGATTTTGCACGTCATCTGGCATCCTGGGCACGTACTACAAATTTGCCTACTAGAGATGACAACCTTAGTATATACACCTTTGCGGAGAGTGGTAATTGTTTTGGCTGATTCGTGTAATTTTAAGAGTTCTTCATTAAATTTTACTGCAAAAAACGAATATTTATGTTTGTTTATCTTTGCTTCAGATACTTAATATGTATGCGGAAATTGATATAAAATTGTTTAACAATTACCATTTCTCTAACATACTGCATATATTTATAGCAATGCGTAATATGTAAGCGTATAACAAAGTTTATAGCAAACTTTATTTACTGAGTCATTTTGATACAGCTAACAATATTAGAGCCCGGCTTAATAAGCATTTGGTCAACGTCTCCAGTCATCTACTAAAGTGCTTAACGTCGTCTATAATCATGTTATTCTCCACGCTTTCCGTCTTCATCGCTACACATCTATCTCTCCCTCTTGCTGAGTTTTACATTTCCAACTCTTGACACCCAGAGTGAGGCGAAACATTTTAAGCAAATTAGCTTCTGACATTCGTAGCTCAACTCATCTGAAGTATTCACCTAGACATAATTCACGACCCTAAATATAGCAAATTTGAAATCACCAAATTCGTATCCATTTCTCAGCAAAACAAATTTCTTTAATGCGGAATAAATTATGAAACACTATTAGATATTACTGAAATATCGCCATCCGTCCTGTTTAATGTCACCAGTTTCATGTCTATAAATAATCAATCATTTCAATTGCAATTCAGAATTGCAATTTGTAAACAAAGTCTTTTACCTATATAAAATTGCATCCGTTGCCATCGTATATTTGTAAATTTGTATATTTACTGTATTTTAATAACAGGGTTGACTTTTTCCTTCTCTTATTTTTTTTAAAATGCTTAAATAAATAAATAAATAAATAAATAAATAATACAGGAAAGGTCTTCGTCTTAATTATGCTGCGTCCAACGAAAGATGAGTTGCGCGTGTCCAGTTAAATTTTTAATTTTAATTACAAAGTAATATTAAAAATGTCCAACAAAAGAAACTGGGAATATAATTGGACAGGCCCAGTTCATCTTTCGTTGGACAGATTATAATCAACTAATAAAACAGCGACGCGAAGATCAATACTCTATAGGCTTTATATTTTAATGGTCAAACTGTAACTTTTCAATCGAAAATTGAAGTCATTTTACAGAAATTACTGACAGCAATAAACAAACAAACGCTGATAATTTAATCGTATAAATTTCTTTATATTTTCAGCTTTTATCCCCAATTTAAGACAATATAGACGACGAAAAGAATTCTTGCAAGAGAAAATTTGACTTACAGATATTCATATAATCTAATTTAATTGCCACAATTTATTAACGAATTAATATATAATTGAATATCACCTCTCGAATATTAATTTATGCGAGTTCATTTGTGAATAGATTTAATTATTAATGAGCTTAATAATTCTGGAAGTTGGGATATCTCCGCTATTTGCAATTTCCTAGCAGGTACCATTAACCTAGGGAAATTGATGACATGAAACTCGTATACATTTCTAAGTTAGAAGTCTTTGTCGTTATTATTGGTTTGCTCAACCCTTTAACGATCTTTAAATCCCTGCATGAGATTTATTCTGGTATTTCTTTTTAAATCCATCCCTTATTATGCCGAACACTGAATGTAAGCAAACTATAAAGTGGTGAACAGGATGAAGAGGGCTACTCAGCGCTCTATATAGTTCTTTTAAAATTGCAACTCTTAAAAATTGAGGGTAAACTTGATAAGTCGGCCTGATTACAGGCTTGGGAAATCGCCTGATATTTAATCAAAGCAATTTGACCATACGTCATTCTAACCCTAGTGATCGCAAATTTTGAACTTGCTTCAATAGGGACATAATAATTAATTTTGAGATTAATGATAATGGTCATCTCCTTTTGAAAATTAGAAAAACAACGCTGCAGTTCAATATTATATGTAAAAATGACTTGGGGTTTGTTTGTTTGTTTGTTTGTTTGACAATGCTCTGTCACGAACAATATGCCACGGACCGTGAACACCGAGAGAGAAGGCCTCCGCAATGAAACTGAATACATTGTTACATCATCATAGATAGTACAAATTCAGGGCTTACTATTGGTAGAAATACGAATAACAATGCAATATCTATGTGATGCAACATTGTATTCAGTTTCATTGCAGAGGCTTTCTCTCTCGGTGGTCACGCACGGACCAACCATATGCCACGCGCCAACAATAAGCCACGAACCAATACTATGCCACGCGCCAACAATATGCCACGGATCAACAATATGCCACGCGCCAACAATATGCTGACGGATAAACAAAGCAGTCTATATAAAAAAAAGATTCGGATTTGTTTGTTGTGCCAACAATCGGCCGGTTGTGTTTGCGTCAACAATCGGCTGACCGTGTTTCTATATTGCGTCAACAATAGTTGATGAAATTAAGGCTTCAAGTCTTAATGGGGGTAATAATAAAGAAAAAAGACTTGGGATTTGTTTGTGCCAGCAATTGACCGGCCGTATTTGAGCAACACCACCTCTACTCAAAGCCTGAGCGCGAAAACGTCATAGATTGTTACATCACATACGGTAGGGTTAATCATATTTCAATGAATAATAAGCCCGAAATTGTCCTTACCGTAGGTGATGTAACAATGTATGATTCCGTGAGTAGGCTTTCTCTCTAGGCG
>JAHWFO010060973.1:475836-514789 GCA_023313115.1 Rhysida immarginata | reverse complement strand
ATAATCTTACTTTAGATGTACACTTGATGTTGTTACAATTCCCACTCTGCTCTCGATGTCTTGAAGCAAAACTTGGCCATTCATCACTTTGTGTAGTCCAGCGGTCGCTTACTATTTGCTCAATACAGCACGGAGCTAAAGGACTGCTTCCTCTGTCGTCTTTCCACTCTTTCTCAATAGTCTGCTAACTCTCCATTATCTCCAGTTACTGATCAATTTTAAAGAATTTCAAGAAATTGTTATGTACTAAGAACTCAGTTCTAAGAAAATCCTGAAAACAGGAATTCTATGCATTGTTACAAATTAAATCTTATTTATATTGCACAAACTTTTCCTTGCATTGTTGGTCATGAGATATATATTGTTGGTCCGTGCAGAGTGTTTATGAATTGCATGTTGATACCATTGTTGAATCCTATTGTTGCACACTCTTTGTCTTGCATTGTTGATCATGAGATATTTCTTATTAATATGCCCTGCCATCATTATGAATATCGATTTATTATCGATATTTATTATTTTTACGAAATCTAAGGTAGACAATGACCTTCCTCATGCTTTGAAGATCAATTGTGCAAAATTTCATCAAGATCTGGATAAAACTGTAGTTTGTATAAGAAACATACCCACAAACCCACAAACATTTTTCTTTATATATATAGATGAGCACTTGAGCAATCGTGCGCCGACAAAGCGATTTCAAGTGCGCTTGCCGATGTCAATAATGCCTAAAAGATGAAGAGAAAGTAACAATATATTCATTCTTGACAAATCAATTATTATATGACATACTATTATCTTCATGTTCTTTACAGTCACTGTTTTACCACGTGAATTCGACTTGAAGGGATCCACGAAAAATTCTGAAAAGTTGATACGGCCAAGCTAAGACTTTGGTGGTCATATTTCTGAAAACAGAATTTGAAAAAGTTATCGTGCCAACGGCGGACGGCTGGATAAACGTACAGATTAAACGTGCACTCATAAGTAACTTTTTGCTAAAGCTCCTAATAAAGCGTTTCCGAACCCATGTCCGCATAACATATTTATTTTCTTTCTCTGCATATGAGGAATGTTTCCTGAAAGTTTGTTACACCCTGTATACGTGAAGCACATATTTATTTAAAAATAGGGAATTTAATTAAAATAAACGTATATTAAACATACCTTTTCCAATCTAATTTTAAGAAGTCTATCATTTTAGATTTTATGATTAAAAATTTTTTTCATCACATGAACATCGTTGATAAAGTAGGTTAACTTCTGGGACAAGAACAATCGCTTTATATCCATTCTATATGCGTGATACAGAAAACATTTTTACCACCTTTGAATGCATTTGAACTTAACATTTGGAAGGCTAAAGCGACCATTTTTCCAAACACAACCTGAGATGGGGCTTTTTTTTGTTAGTCACCAAGCGCTTTTTAGCAAAGCGGTTAGATATATCACAATTCGATTGGATGTGATCATCAATGGAGGGCATTTAAGGAAAGAAAATTGTACATTTGGAAGAATAGAGGCAAGTCGCCTTACGCAAAACCAATTTCAATTTCTTACAATCCACGCAATAGAAATTCGTCATGGGGAGCCTCGGCGATTGAGCCACGCCAAAATAGGGATATAAAAGAAAAGAAATGAAATCTATGGAAATAGTAATTGACATCAGTAAAAAAAAGGCATACTCCTCACTTCAGATAAAAGAGGAAACGGTCTTGCAAGCGAAAGATAAAAAAAGGAAATTGGAATGCAACCTACTGCGCATGTTCTGCTTCTAGCAAAATAATCCGAGTCAACAAGATTCGGTGTTTTCTTTTCGAAGTAAGAAACTTTCTCTAGTTCCAGAGTTCAAGACATGTACTTCCCAACGATCCTACGCCTATATCTTCTTTATTATAATAATATCCAGAATTTTGTTCATTCTATTAAAAGAGACACCCATTTTTAATAACTCTACAATGGTTGGGTAATTTATCTTATTAAAAAGTTCTGACCGTGATTATACAATTACAAATAACATAAACTAACTTCATACTCAATCATACGAATTTCTAAAAAACGCTTTATCAAGAAACACTGTCAGGTCGTCTTTCTTCTTAGAAAAGGATACGACAAATTGTCCTTTATATCCTCTTATATAAAATTTGAGTTACAGGCTAAATCGTAATTTCATCGATAATTAAATAAGGAAGGATCAAACAGAAACCTTAAAAATGTGTTAAAAATTTGAAACATCGCACGGCTGTCCAGTAAGTAAGTTTTTTTTATTCATAGCTTGAAGAGTGGTTGGCAGAGAGAGCACGAAGCCAGAGCGTCTGACGAAGAAACAGGGCAATGTTGAAAAGGTAACGGCTCCGCTTGTTACTTGCTTCTAAGCCAAACAGCGTCTTTTTGGTACATCAAAGTGAAAAACCAATTGACGTTCATCGAAGAATGCAAAAGTAGTACGGGCAAAATTGTTTATCATTACAAGTATACGAGTAGTACAAATTCATTGGGAATAAGCGCTAGTTGCAACGAAGGTCTTTGGGAATAAGGGCTAGTCCACGATCACAGAAACGAGGCAACTTAATCAGGGTATAAAAGGTTGCGCGAGGAAAAAAATGGGATTGCACGTCTCTCTGGGAATAGAATGGGATTTATCACGGGCAGAAACCACGTAGTTCGTTCTCCAAGGGAAGAACGGCTCTAGCTGCGAATAGAGGAGTGCTAATGTACAGTATATGGGATGTGTGGTCCAGCGAAATCTCGACAAATAGTGAACTGAGACGTAAATGTATGTTTTTCCAATCTTTGACTTTATTTCGTTTAAATGCAACGGAGTTGCAGAAATCATCCCTCCTTCCGTTTTGCGTCGGAGCCTAATTGTTAAGCATTCGATTCCGAAGTCTTCCTCATCAATAGCTCATTTAACCGCATAGAATCTGGAGTATGTTCAGAAGGCAGAGAACTGCGAACGAGGTTCTAAGGAACTTGTTATGTGGAGCCAGCGATTCATTGGATACTTCAGGCTTATTTCAGTGTAGTTATTGGTTAAATTTTTATGTAGCTGGAGTGGTTGAGCTACATAGAAATTAAAGCTGAAGCTTTTCCATTATTTAAGCTTATTGCGTATTGGTGGATTATTTCTGGATTAAATGCAACACTTCTTCAATTGTATTTTTGTTGGTAACAGCAAGGGAGTCATGAGAATAGATAACTTTTCTTTCTAATAGCTGACTGTGTATTGCAGGGGATGTTGCTTATTGTTTCGTTTTGGGTGATTTTTAATGAAGATGCGTATCTCGTCCTTGAATATATGTTTGTCTCTTTCCTGTCTCTCGGATTTTTTAGTCTTAGCGGATTGTGTTCTACCCATATTATGGACTCTTCTAGTGCCTCTCATTGAGCGGCATATCAAAATGGGTGACATTCTCCGTTGTTTCTTCTAGTGCGTTTTTCTTCAATGATGAAGAAGGATTTATTCAGAAGTTAATCGGCGCCGTGTTCCGAATTCCGAAGGTACCTTTCAATTTTAGAATTTATAATTGTATTTAACACACTTGATACTATTTGTTCATTTCTTTAATATTTTGTACTTTAATGTTTCAATTCCAATTACTTTACGTTTTGTTTACATGGACTTATGTCCATTTTGCTTAAGTTATACTGGACGCCAATTTATTAACGTGACACGCAAAAATTTTAAAAGTTAAAGAAGTACAGTATGTGCGATGCTCATCACTAAGGCCGGCCTCAAACTGCGACTACTGGCAAAGTGATGCTCACACTTCTCTGGGAGTATAAGGGTATACTTTTAGAGGATCATAAGGGTATATGGTTAAAGGATCAACAATGAAAAGTGAGATGGAAGGAAACCAGAACCACTATTCTACAAAGCGATTATTTTGTGGAATACTGCTGGTTTCGTTCCATCTCTATGATTATATCCACTACGTCATAAGATTAGTTCATTATTTTTGTAATGAAAAGTAAATGAAACATGAATGAAAAATAACGGATCAGTAGTGTTGTTTCCTTCAAGAAGTGAAAAGTGAATCGTATTTTCACCTTCTTAAGAACTATTTGAAACCCACAAGAAAGTACTGATGTCTCGTGTATCGTTACAGCATGATAATGTGCGGCCCCACAAGGGAAGATTTAAAACAAGATGGTATGTCATAACCTTATTTCATACCATATAATGGAATACATGTAAAATCTTTTCTGGCAGTCAATCATCTTGCGCAAGGGTAGCAAAAATTTCAGATCTCCACTTTCAGTGAATTCTCCTTTACCAGTAATCATTTGATCTCGCGCCGACTGATTACCATCGTTTTGGACCATCGAAGGAAGCTCTGGGTGGCAAGAAATTTTTTACGGAAGACAAGGTGAAAACGGCGATGCATGCATGGTTGTGAAGTTAGTCAACAGATTTTTTTTTCTTTTATAGACGGTAAAAAATTTTGGTATACTTCTTCAATTTTCTAGAGCACTCTACTGCGGATTAGGATAAGTAAAGCAGGAAAAAGTTTCTTTACGGTTTGGTGTGTGCGGCTAATTGTATATTGAGGCCATCATAATTGATCACCTATTAAGGTTAGCTGTAATTTGTCTTATTGTTTCAAAGTCTGCCAATTCTCCTCTCAGCTCGAGTACAATGGATAACCCACGCCTTTTGCTCAGACCCGATTTTTATTGCACTCAACATAAATCTTAGGAACAGCTCTTGAGAACTAAGCAATCTCAACTGTTAGACTGATGCTCGCACCACTGCTTCGTATAACCAAAACCACTCATGTCCAAAATCTGTCAAATTACGTTCTTTGCCTATTCCTTCACAAGCAATGCACATTAGTCTCTGCAAGCATCCACCAATTGCTTTTCATACTTATTTCGCCATCTCGCATCAACAGTGTAACACGATAACTATTTCATACAATGGTCTGTTGGTCCTAATAAATCAGGCATATACTTAGCTATATATTTTACAGCTATAAATGAAGAAAAGGATGGAATAAAAACCCGTCGTTCATATATCTCATAACGATATAACAATTTCAAAGACCCGTCCTTGTTTTTTCGGGTACTCTAAAATTGTATGCAGGTCTGCATACACAAGGTTTTAGGAATTAATATTTTTGACCATTTTCTCTTCTTAAGAACGTTTTCAGCTATGTTTAAGCCACTTAAAGGAAGGGATATTAAAGGGGAATACGAAGAGATGCTCGCCGTTATTTGGGTCGATTTCCATCGATGTTTACATCTAAGTGGTTGTTTAAGAGGGTGAGACAAGGAAAACTTTTCCACCAAAGCCTTTTCTTTCTCTTTCAGCCTCTGTTTTGGTTCCCTTGGGATGAAGAGATTTCATTTAAATGGACGGGAAAAAATGATCAAGTAACTGAAGAAACGGCCTTTGACACTTTATCCCTTTGTTTACTTCAAGTCGAAAACAAACGAATTTATGAGGCGCTTTCCTCAGGCTTTCTTTCCCCTTCCACTCGTTCATCCTCGTTAAATAAGTTACCAACTTCATCAATAAACTCACATTTTTAAAATTTGTCGCACATGAATTAGAATTAAAACGACGCTCAGAAAGATAATTACCCAAATTCAGCAACCTAAATTTATGTGAAATTGAAAAAAAACTGTCCGCACTGCGCTATATTCTATGATTTATTTTATTTGATAAACTATTCATTAAGGTGGCTGAAATGATTAATGTCCTCGGAATATTTAACGTAGAAAAGTTAATGCATAATTTATGACTTATGTATTCGCAGGTCATACTTAAAGTAATTTTTTCCCTCAGACGGGATAAGGTCCCTGATTTGGTGAAATTGCAAACAATTAAAGGAAATGCAATCTGATAAAATAAATTTTTCAGACGTAGTAGCTCTTAAAGGACGAAGTGCAGACTGTTTATATAATGATCCTTAAATTAATTTAAAGTTTCAGTGAGTTGAGAAAAAAATCAGATGAAAGTCATGAAATAAAGACAAGAGTTTTCGAAATTAACGTCATCAACTTCTGTATCCAAACAAATCGACTGCTAATGGTAGATGCAACATCACCACCCGTTGAAATTAATAAAACAGAAATACCGTGCAACGTTTGTTGATATAAAGCAACATCCAGATTGAATGTGTTGAAACGTATTATTTTATTACACATTTTAGAACGTATAAATTTAACATTAAAATTATAACAATTATTAATTATGAATCGACAAGTCACAATTCTATAAATACACTATCTATCCAAAAGTAATCGGACACTTTCGATTTTAGACGTTTTGTCGAATATCTAGAAAAATAATATGACGAATCATCCTCAACTTCAGGGGTGTAAAGAGCATGATACACTTCATATATTTCAGCGAAGGTTTTGTCCCGAAGGCAAATAAGGAACCAGCAACAAAGTGAACCAAAAGATAATGTTTGGGATCACCCTGTAAATGCGTTGTAGCTGTAGCATATGATTATGAAGCTTCTTTACTAAGCCAAAGGACACGCAAATAGGGTAATGCTTTAATGTTTGCAGTGGCGCAATTGGTTAGCGCGTCGGCGACGTGAGCGGAAGGTTCCTAGTTCGAATCCACGTAGTGAAATTTTCTTTCCTATTTTTCATCAATAATTAAACATCTGAGGTATGGCGTATAATTAAACCTTCAAGGGCCCATCTTGAGCTATTATACACTGTGCCCCAGAACTAGTCTACAAATGTTTAAAATATTACATTACTGTCCCGGTATAACAGAATTTGTTAATCGTCTATTTGAATACCCCCTACTAGCATTTGTTAATCGTCTATTTATTCATTGTTCGGAGAATTTTAAGAAGAACACAACTGAAAAATAATTAGATATGTCTGTACGTGCATAGGCTCAGTCTTGGGTCAAATTTGGAAATGCCACACAGCTCAATTAGAACACAACTTTTTCGTGAAAAAAATAATAATTTTTGAAAGAAAAAAAAACAGGAATCGATCAAAGACGCCGGGGCTGCCATCAATGTCAATCATTCACGAGAACTCAATCGAGTGCGAAAAATCGCCCGAACGAATCCCCGAACAAACATAACGAAGTTGGATATGTACGTTTGGATGTCAGATTGAACTTATCAAGACGTTTTGACAAAGAGTTTGAGTTTGAATCGCGTTTCTATGAAGTCGTTCCTCGAATAAGGAACGGAAAAAAATAAAAAATATTCTTAGCAGAGGCTGATCTAGGCTTCGTTGAAGAACATCAATAAAGATACCGAATTACGTATTTATCATTAGGATATTTAAACACTGGGTCAATCTTTTGTTGAAAACCAGGCGGTTCTCCAAGGCCGAAAAAAATCAATGTGTAAATCCAAAAGTACATTCATATTAATATTTACGGAATATGCTGCAAAGCCAAACGGTTAATCAATACAAGGGAATGTTCAAGTTTTCAATCGATCTTATAGGGAATATTCAAATCTTGCAGATGTAGAATATACATAATTGAATATATTATACTATATAGCCTTTGTTGAGATATGAGCGTTGGAATAACTAAACATTCTTGCATGCCACAACGAGCATTCCATATTCGTATCAATTTGAACATTTGTTGCCGTATATGACCATAATATCTGCAATCAGACTAAAAATGCTGTGTTTGATCAAGTACTCCGCGGACTTGGCTCACGCCAATTTACAAAGATTATATAAGTGACACTGCAATTGTAACCTGCTTCTAATGTAGCCTAAGTCCTACCTCGTAGTCAAATTCTTTGATTCGCGATTCTCAAATTATACCTAGTAAACATTTAAAGGAATCATTTCAAATTGAGTGATACATTGATTTTTCTTACTTTCGTCAGTGCTTGAAATCGACATCCTTTAAACGACATTATAAGGGTCGTACAAATGATAACGAAAATTTGTGTGGGAAAAAAAAAGACGACGTGTAGGATCGTAAGTCTTTGTTTTCAACAATTGAGAAACCCCACATGCAAATTGAACAATAGGTTGCAAGTGTTGCATCACGTGAGAAAGAACGATAGCTCTCGAAGCTCTGCGAGTGACCGCTTCGTCCAAACAACAAAATGGATTCAACGAAACAGGAACAGAGAGCAGTAATTCGTTTTTTGACATGTGAAGGAGTTTCAGTTTATGAAATTCATCGTCGTATGCAGAACGTCTATGGAAATGACTGCCTAACCTTCACTCGTGTATGGGCATGGAGTAAGAGGTTTTCGGAGGGACCGTCATCATTGCAAGGTGATCAACGACCTGGAAAAGCAAACCTCGCCATCACGGATGATTCCAAACCCAAAATTGACGCTGTCTTAAAGGAAAACAGAAGAGTGAGAATCGATGTCGTGGTTGCTAAAACTGGCCTTAGTCGTGGATCTGTTAACTCCATTATCAGGAACCATCTGCACTACAGAAAAATCTGTGCACAATGAGCTCCACATCATTTGACACCAGAACAACTTGGACTTCGAATTGCCATGTCCCTGCAACATTTGACTCGCTATGAACAGGAAGGAGAGAGTTTTCTCGACAGAATCGTAACACGGTACATTTCGGGAAAAATCATGAAGTTTTGCCAAAAGTGTGCACAAAACTGTAAATCCACCCATTTGGGTGACTTTCGGTGAAAATCATGAAAGTTTGGCAAAAAGTGTGCACGAACTGTGTATGAAACTTGGTGCTTTCATTTACAGCCCGAAAGCAAACGTCAAAGTCGTCAATGGAAGCATTATGGGTCACGACCCTCGAAACAATCAAAAGCAATCGCAAACAGCACGGGGAAAGTGATATTGACCGTGTTTTTTGATCGCAAAAGGCCCGATTTTACTGGACTTTCTTGAAAAAGGCACCACAGTTAACGCAGCATGATGTGGGGAAATATTGAAGGCACTGCGCGCGGCCATCAAATGCAAGCGTCCTGGACTTCTTACAGAAGGAGTGCTTCTTCTCAACGACAACGCGCGTTCTCACACCTCGAAAGCAACGGTAGACCTCATCAAAAAGTTCAACTGGGAGGCAATGCAGCATCCACCTTACAGCCCTGACTTATTCCTATGTGACTTTCACGTGTTTGGGGATCTCAAGAAACATCTGAAAGGCCGCAGGTTTCAGTCGGACGATGAAGTGAAGGAAGAGGTTTTGGAATGGTTCCACACGCAACCGAAAGACTTCTTCCATAAAGGAATTACACGCTTTGTTACACAGTGGGATAAATGCCTTAACGCATTTGGAGGGTATTTTTAAATTCCTTCTATACACATTGGATAGAATAAATAATTTTAGTTTTCATTTGTTACGACCCTTATAAAGACGATAAACCCTGTAGTTTCAAAGTTAATTATTAAGGTGATTAAGTAAATAGCGATTTGATGTTTCGTCAAAAACAGGTAATAAGAAGAGAGAATTGAGCGAGCTATATATTATCTATGCTTTATATTGCCTATTTTCTTTTTTTCAAAATCTTCAGTGCATCATTTAATCGTATCTTTCAGCAATTTCAAGTAGAAATACAGGGTGTCCCGAGAGTCCGACAAGTGCTGAAGGGTGCGTGGTGGAGGATTAATGGATCGAACATAGCGATCGAGGTGATCCCAAAAGTGCTTGACTGGATTTACTTCTGGGTAATTAGGGGGTTAGGGAAGTGCTTAGAAGTCTTTGTTCAGCTTCTTTAGCCATTCCCGGACAATTCTAGCCATATGATAGGAATATCCCATCCGATTTTAATTGATAAGCTTAGCTTCAGCAATTTTCTTCCATTCTTCACGATGAATTCAGTCATAAATTTGGGTGATGTGGTCTAGCCCTTAGCCATTGCTCAAATTTATCCCATAGGTATTCAGTGAGATTTGTATCGTTTATGATGGCCAATTCATTTCTTTAACTCCGGTGTACCCAAACCATTCTCCCACACAACATATACAATGTGACAAAAAGCATTTTCGTTTAGTACAGGAATGATCCAATCCCAAACTGTTACAACAATGTTACAAAATTGTCCAAAGTATTACTGTAGTTGCAGACGTTTTAATTTCTGCTATTAGAACAAGTTGACCCAATAAAACCATGAAAATGAGCTCCAAACCATAGCACCGCCTCGTCCGAACTTACCGGTTGGCACCACGCAATCAACCATGAAGCGTTCTTTGAACATCCACCAAACATGAACTCGACCATCTGTTTGCTAGTTTCTGTATCGAGATTCGTCGCTCCATAATACATTCCAATGTTTCATGATCCAGTTTTAATAAGCTGTATACGATTCTAAATTACACTATTCTAAACGTCGATTTGCATTGAGTCTGCTGATGTAGAGCTTAAGAGCATGAACACGGCCATGGAAACCGGCGAATGATGTTGTATGGCGATACTTGAAGTGGTATTTCTGAACTCTGTAGAATTGTTTCAGCTGAATATTTCCTATTGCTTCTGGGCCATACCGCTACAGTCGATGGCCTCTGTCTGTCATTTTCTTTAGTCTACCACTTCGCAGTTGAATTGATGCTCTTTTTTTGGCAAGTAAAATTTACTCTGGAAGTAAGCTGCACTAATTTTATAGTTTCCAGGAACTCGACGAATCGTGAGCAGTCCACGTGAGCAATATCCGGCAACCACCATGAAGCCCTTTGAAAACTTTTCCTTGCACCTTCGGACAAAATCGGATCTGGCCTTGCCCCATCTTTCGCGATAGTAAATTGCCCTGGGTTTGTTGGTGTCATCGAGGTACACCCAAGCTTCATCCAAGGAGACAACCCACTTCCATCGGTCACCTGCAAGATGGTTTTCATACAGTTTTCTGGCGTTGGTGAATCGTTCCTGCACGTGCCTGGCCGACAGTCTGTGACCGCACGCTTTATGACGTCGCTCCAGCCCAAGATTGTCATGAATTATTCTGTGTGAAATACCTGAAATAATTGCTACCTGTGAAATACCTTTCCTTTGGGCTAGACTTCTCTGTGTGTGTGGATTTTCTTTCAGCAATTCAGACCGGATTTCTCGCACCACCTGAGCTGGGCGTGTTGGCTGGGGCTTGTTTCTGGTCTGCTTCTCTGCTCGTCCACGTTCATTAGATGGTCGCAATTTGTTCTTTTTGATTATTCGATCCACAGTAGCATTTGGATACCACAATACCATTTCGTTTGCATAATTCCACAATGCACGAAAGACTGAAGTTAGCGTCGGAAAGGCCAAACATATACCCTTCCCAAAAAGCTGTGATTTTGGAAGCCATGTTTCAGCATGAAATGTCCCAAATAACAGCAACAAGTTTATACAAAGCTAATCCCCATGAATAGTGGACGAGTCACATTCCGTCAAGGTCATACGCGGCGTTTAAAGTCGTCTCATTTTATCTGAATCAACCCTCCGTAATGGGACAGAGCACGAAAAAGTTCGAAGGTGAGGTAGCCGTAGTAAGTACAACAGCAAGATGATCGAGATTGATTTAGACGTAGGAAATTGGGAGGTATTCTAATGGTACCATTAAAAAATTCAATGCTAACATATGGCATGTAATGCATCTAACAACTCGTAACGACGTGTCATGAATGAATATAACGAGTAATTAAAGATGATTGAGATTGGTTTAGACATAGGTAATTGGGAGGTATTCTAATTGTACCATTACAATACCATTTAGATTTTCAATGTTAAGATATGGCATGTAATATATCTAACAACTCCGACGCTTGTTAGACCTATCGTTATCCATCTGTTAATTGCTATCATAGGTTATTTCTGTTAGACATATTGTTATTAATAGCTTATTGCTAGTAGCTAATCGGTCGTTTCAATATTTATGTAGTATCATTTAAAGCATTTTGAAATGCAGGTCTGTTCTAGGTATCCATGGCTGATGTCTCGCTGTTCTAACGAAAACGTGCTCCTTTAATCCGCCATTGCGGTAAAATCATTCTTGTTTATTATTAGTATAATTAAGTAGGCAGTAATAGCAACATTATACAGGGTGTATCAGGTACGATGGTCATAAAGTACCTAGCGTAATCCTTTGCATGATTACAAACTTAAAGTTCCTTATCGAAAATGTCGAAAAGTCAAAATTTAAATTGCGTCGTTACGTCATTTATGAACTTTCCGCACCAGCAGTTCGTTAAATTCAAAGGGGCGATTACAATTAAATCGGCGGCAATTCTTGAGATTAAATGACGTTTTCGACAGGTTTTCAGCAAACTTCGCGTAATGTTTAGACCCTTAACATTTGAGTTTTGATCATTTTGCATAAGGAACTTTAAGTCTGTAATCATGCAAAGGATCACGCTTTATGACCATCGAACCTGATACACCCTGTATATTTAGTCATTTTCAATTAACTATCTGGTTGTCTTAATTCAATTCCATGTAGAATAGGAGACCTAACAATGTTTTGATGGGGTCTCCTTTGAAAACCCGTTTCAGTGGTAAAAATATTTATTATGCTCCATAAATAATTATGGGCTGAAGTCCTTGTGGGTGGTCTACTAAAGAGACATGCTGTATGTTGTTGAATTGTGAACTTGATAGCTTCTTGTGCATAAGACAACTATGTTTTAAAGATGGAAAGAGAAATTGTGCATGTACAGTTCAAACAAAACATTTGAAGTTATGAAATTATCACAAAATGCTATGAGGATAATTTATTTTAGAATTAGTATGTCTTAAATGATATTTTCAATTATTTAATAAATAAATTTATAATCTGTACGAGTACAAATATTAAACAAAAAAACTTATACAATTATTTTTAAGCCTACATAAAAGCATTTTTGTAGAATCATTTCAATTTTTATATAAGTAATAAAATTAAGTTTAAATTTAATCAAAATTCTCAAGATAATATCAGAATTTCAACTCGTAAATCTTTATAAATTCTGTAATGACACTAGCCAGTAATTTCACGGACTGCATTCCATGTCAGAGAATAAAAAGAGAAATATACTGTGAAAAATGGTCTCTCAAGTTCACGATTTTTATCTGCCAATAGCCTGAAAGGAAATAAAAGCGACTGCGCGGTTTCCAGGAGCATAGCTTTACCTTTAGGCCCCTTAATCGCCAGATAATGTAATATCGGCCATAACGAGGTGATTTACGAGGGGCCCGCTTCCACCGTCCGCTATTCGCTCGATTGGACGGAAGAAGTGCACCCAACGTTGGGAGGCGATTCAACGAACCAAATTCATGGAGACAATACGGGCCATTTTGCATAGAAGGCCTCTGTTCCACTGGGAACATTCGCCCAGGTGCCAGAGAATGAGAAAGAGCGCCCCTTCCCACCGTTTCCAGCTTCCGTCGGGTGACAGGTTTCCTCCCATTTCCTTGCAAGTGGTGGAAGGGAATGGCACCTCTCGCCTCCGCCTAACGTTTCGCCCAAGAATCCAGGCAAATGAAATGAGGACGAGAAGAGTTTTGTAATGGTGAAGGGGGAGTAAAAGAGGAGAAAAAAATACGACCAGGCTCCCTCGGGGAGGGGTCATTATTCTAGGGAGAAGCTCTTGTGGGAACAACCCTCTCTCTTCTCATTAATATTTACGGATCCCCAGCGTTCCATCAGCTGGTACGAAAAATCAAGTTACTATGTTGAAATTTCACCGCCAGTCTTCGCTTCGCTCTCGCTTGTCAAATAAAGTAAATGGAAAATAACGAAGAAAGGTGGGGAGAAATACTGCTACGAGCGATTTTGATTTTTTTTCTTTACAAATACTATTCCTATTTCATTTCTTTTCCCCACACTATTTTTATATCTAAGTTCCTTAACTTCTCTTATCAGTTAGAAGAAAATTGAAAGTTTTTCAATTCAGCAACTGGGACCGAACGAAAGTTTAATCACTCCCTGACGGATTCCGTTCGTCGTTTGAAAACAATATATGCCATTTCAAGTATATTCAAAATAACAATAACAGAGAAACAGCAAGCAATGAATGGGGGAAAAAGTAATATTTGTGTTTCTTAATAGCATTTGAATGGTTCGTGAAACCAAACGAACTTACAAATTGCTGTTTCCTCAATTTTGTTTTTACTTCTTTTTAATCTCGCGTAAGTTGACGAGCGATTTATACAGAGAGAGAGAGAGGAGAGAGTTTGTTGTTTTCAATCGAAGTACCCGTTCCTGACGCATCTTTTCAACGTCTGGCTTTTATTGCGACTGCTTTCAGTTTCCTTGTTCGATATTGAAACGGGTTCGATCGATGCCTATCGGCACTACCAATCTTCTTAATAAAGCAACATGGTTGGTAAGTTTCAGCCATTTCGAGCACGAGAAGAATAGGAAGATATTTACATATAAAGAGGGTTTTCCACAAAACGTTCACACAACTATAAAGTTCAGTGGCAAAATAACCGCTTTCATCTCATGCGCAAGCTAAAATGTGGCTTCACAAAATAAATAAACTGAAACCCATATTCGATGGCATAAACTGATGCAAATAAAGGATAAAAATGGCTATTTAGAATTATTATTATTATTATTATTATTATTATTATTATTATTATTATTATTATTATATATGATTTAAAATATTTATCTGTATAACTAACTGATGCGCCCGGCGTTGCTCGGGGTGTTTGTTTCATGAAATTTTGCAATATCTGAATTGGAATATAAATGAAAAACCCTTAATAAAGTATATATTCACTTTGGAAAACGAAAAGAATTCTTTAAAGTACTCGCACTGGAATTTTGTGTCTATTGGGTTCGCCCAAGAAAATTCGACATTGCATCCTTAACATTTTAGAATATCAAAGAAACGCTCTTATGAGTATTGAATTACTTCTGTCTATATTAAAAAATACTTCATAGATGGATTGAGAGAGTTGAGGAACTCTGTTTACAGCATCATCAGAATCCCTCATCAACATGTAACCGTTTCAATAGAGTTGTATTCAGTCAGAGAGCGTGGAATCATGTCCTGAATGTGGTTGTTTATATTGACAGTATCAGTTTTAGCAGCGAAGATTGCCCTCTCACACAATCAGTTGAGATCTTTATAATTTTCTAATAAGTTTAGATAAACATTATCTATAACTTCTCTAAAGTAAGTTACTACATTATAAAAACTATATGAAAAAAAATTAACTTTTTTTATTAAGACTGGCTTAATATTACTAATCATATAAGAATACAATTATCATAAAAATAATTTTTATTACATATAATTATTTGTTAATGTATTGTTGCCATTATGGCAAAAAAAGTATTTGTGAACCAATATATTTCATTACATAAATTGCTTTATTTCATACAAATGTCATACCTGATGTCGCCATACAGAGTACTGAGAGTACCATACAAATGTCAACACTGATGGCAAATGTTGATGTTGCCATATGGCAACATTATCGATAAAAGGTTAAAATGTGAATCATTATGGCAAACATCGTAGATGACAAAAAAGACAGGGCCTGGCAGTGAAAAGTCCCCTGATCTTCTTAGTCGAAGCAGCAATGTTACCTTCATTGTTTCTAACAAACGAAAAAATACTGTTGCTAAAATCCAAGATGGAAACAGTGAAGATTACATTGTTGCTTGGACTAAGATAATTCAGGGAACTTTTCAGTGCACAAGTAAACTTTTGGGGGAAGCAGTCCTATAGAGACAGAGTCTATGCGTGTGTATTGAAAAATATTGGATTTTTGAAATTCTGACTTCGGATTCTTAAAGACCATTAAAAGTAGAATAAGAATGTCTGTAAGACCTACTTCTTTCATCGATAAACTTGGGTTCAAGACTTTAAAAGTTCCACACTATCTCCTAAACGGTTGGATCAATTGAAAAAACATCAAAATAAAATATTTCTCGAATATTGTGTACAATCTGAATATAGCATTAAAATAGGGGTTCCTATTTAAGATTTCAAAGTTACCCCCTCCCCCCAGTCCCCCTCACAAAGGGACATTTTTTCGTACAATGCTTAGTTTCCGAGATATTCAGTTGTCTCAAAATAAATGCCTCACCCTATATATAGATTTCAGGATAATCACCCTATTCCCGACTATTTATAAATTTTTCGAAAAAATGATAGTTATTCAAATGACCAATTATTTGTGGACAATTCCACCACAAAGCCAGATCTGAGGACGCCCAAAAGTTCAACGCAAGATCTACTCCTAAAAATGTATATCGAGGCAATAAGGATATTCAATTCAAAACAAGTTTATTAACTCGTGTTCGAAGTCATTTGACTCTTCGTCAAGGAAACAAATCCTAGATAAGTTGGAGGCCTTAGGAATTTCAATAAAATAATTAAATCTTAAAGATTATATAATAAATTAAACAAAAATCAATCACTGATGGACTCATTTAGAAACTACCATCTGTGACAGATTAGATCGTGGTATAATTGAAGGCTCATCGATTCGAGCCCTGCTTTCTGCTGCACTAATTTCATGAATCTTCTCATTCCCAACATCCTCTTCTATATAGACGTTTGTTGATAACATTACTTTAACAAGATCAGAATCATCCCAAGAAAGCACATTAATAGAGGATATCAAAACCGATTTCAATATATTAAGTGATTGGTTCAAGGAAAGAGGAATGGATAAAAAAAATACAAAACAGTCTTTCTAAAGTCCATCCGAAGCAAAATTAACGGCAACGTACGTCATAATATCTTCGGAGTGACGTTTGACTCTAATATGACTTTTAATACCCTCATTGAAAATGATTGCAAACTAAACTGCTTAGCATCCATGATAAAAAAGTTAAAGCAAATACAAAACTGATCATGGTAATAATACAAAAATTATCTCTTAGTAAATTATGCGATCTCAATTTGGTCATCTAACTCCAAAATCAAACTTGAGCGTATTAAAATAGCTTATAACAATATCTTACACAGCGCCTTTTTCCTAAACAGAATAGTCTCTATTACTTCAACGTGCAGAAATATTAAATCCTTAGGTTTTAATTCAATAATAAAAGCCAGGGAAATTTATAGAGCAGTAACCATTCCATCCAATTCGTGCCGATTCATAAAGGACTGGAGCAATATGACCGCTCAATAAGAAATTTAGAATTATACCCACAGACAATATTAACCTATAGAATCTTCAGATATGCTGAAAAAGTCCTCCTAGTTTCAACGAACTTAATGAAATCTATGAGTCTATGTGTATGTCCGCAGATTTGAAATTTTGAAGTTTGACTTTGTATTCTTAAAAATCATCAAAAAGTAAAATATGAATGTCTCAAAGACCGACTCTCTATCTCTGTTTTCATCATAAAATTGAGTTAAAAATCTGGAAAGATATGGGGTCACCTTGCCACTAAAACTGAAACAAAGATGGGATTAGAGACTACGTTTCCACAAAAAGCGGTATTTTACTTCAATGAATGGACATTTCAACAGCTGTGTGTCCTGATATATTTGAAACATTTTTACCTTCTGCGCTGTATAATAGCCTAATGATAATGTATATGAGGGATATTTCGTAATTCATTATAACTGCTATGT
Source organism: Rhysida immarginata (assembly GCA_023313115.1). Taxonomy (NCBI): domain Eukaryota; kingdom Metazoa; phylum Arthropoda; class Chilopoda; order Scolopendromorpha; family Scolopendridae; genus Rhysida; species Rhysida immarginata. The sequence continues at coordinate 497,357 of JAHWFO010060973.1, read as the reverse complement.
ATTTCTAAACCTATAATAGCTCAGAATATTTAGTATATCAATCATGTAACTGTGAAACATGAAAAAGTAAGCTTTACTTGGTAAAAGTAAGCAACATCAAAATTCTGGAATTTTCCTTAATTTTATTTCTAAAAACCAAATTTTGTCGAGAAACAATAGAGTTCGCTTGCCCTTTCCAGAGAACATTCTGGATGCGCCTTCTGTGTTGTATCTTCTTTATGGTATCTCTTTTTAATGTAAAATAGAAATTATCGATAATTTAATTTCTCCTACTCTTATATAATTTAATTTCATTTCTTAAAAATCTGCAACAGTAATTTCATCTTAATTTTAATATGCGTTATGATATACATAGAGTAAATTGGATATCTAGTCTAAAATGGGATATCTTCAAGAGTGTAAATGAAAGCTGATAGTTGAGTCAATGCAGAGAAGATTTATTTAAAAATGTACGAGTTTTTCGACCAGAATAAATGGAACGCTATATGGTGAATTTCTATAAAGATAATGGGATATTAAATTCTATTTTAAAGTACTGAAAGAAACAAACAGAGCCGAAACGTAGCAATTTCATAAGTAACTTTCGCATATAGTCATCGTCCATTACTTCCATCTTTAAGATCTCTCCCTACTTATTCAGTTATCTTAAGATAAAAAGTTTACCCAAACAAATGGAACACAAAACTGCATCGAACACACAACAGTAACGCCAAGGCCAAACAATGTTATGGAAACCTACAAACATTTAAAAGAGGGCTAATAGCATATTGTCTGGAATCAGCGTTTTCCGAGAGCACAAAACGTTTATTGAAGGAGATGTTGTTGAAGAGGAAACACACACGAGTAGACAGGACATGTTTGTCTCGGGACTAACAGTGGAAATGTAGAAAGGATAAAATACTGGCTTTGCTTACAAATGACGAGCAATTGATTCGTGACACTGACAACTGAACATGTGTTATTGATGCATCCACGATATTGGAACGAGGAAAATCCTCATTGGGTAGCCGATGTTCGTCTGCCAAGGTCTTCTCTAACGTCTTGAAACTGAGCCAGAGTTCTCTGTGTGAGATCCACAGCTCAAGAACCACCAATAAGGAAATCATTTTGGAAGAATCGACGACACTCAGTGAACGGTAATCCAACGAACAAAGGGATTCCAAACAAGACTATTTATCTGAATTGCTTCTGAATTGAAATGGACTGTTGGAAGATTGTAACATTTTGGTAGGAAATTACTTCGGGTGGTACAGGAGTTCAATTTTTTAGAAATTATAAGACGATGTTTTTTTACTCTTTACCATCTTCTTGTTAATACTTGTAGGTTTAGTGGCTAAAAATATTAAGAGCAAGATGATAATGAGTGATAAAAGTGAAGATGACATAACTATCTTGAAGCGGTTAAAATTCTGGATTATTTTTATCACAAGTAGAACATCTCGTATATGCATCTACAACGTGTCCCAAAACTCAACGATAAGCTTGTACCTACGAATCAACCTCGTCATGATCATTCGGGAAAAAATAAGAAAAAAATGTTTTTTATTTTATTTTAAATATTAATTGACTTTTTATGAAAACTTTGAAATTTGACCCCCCTTGTACCTTATTTATTCTACTGTGACCACAAAATTATAGATATTCCACAAAATTATAGATATTATTGTTTTCATAAAAAGTCAATTAATATTTAAAATAAAATAAAAAAAATTTTTTTCTTATTTTTTCCCGAATGATCATGACGAGGTTGATTCGTAGGTACAAGCTTATCGTTGAGTTTTGGGACACGTTGTATATGTAATGTGTGATAAAGAGATCAAAAATATAAAAAATACGAGAAATAGGAAAATTAAACCAAAAATTATTGATTAAAGAACAATTATAATAATATAATGGCATAAGATTTGAGGATTGTGTGATGGCACAAGGGATTTTCCGACGCTCGTTCATTTCGTTATCGCCATTAGACCCAAATCCCGGCCAAGATTAAATGGGGAACTCTTGTTTCAAAATCAATAATCACGATCACTGAATAGATTTTGACGGCTTTATGGGGGATTATCTTCTAAAGCTTTCGCTGCCCGACAGCTTTCATGACGTCATTAGGTGACTGTTGCAGGAATATCTTTGTGGAACGTTTATAAAAGTCGACCCCGCGAAACACTTGCAGGGTTCTTTCGTTTAACCTCATCTTCGTTTCTCCCTTTCTCTCTGCTCTCTCTCTCTCTCTCTCTCTCTCTCTCTCTCTCTCTTTAAGCTACTAAATCGTAACTTCCTTCTTTCGGTTAAGTGGAGATAAAATATTTAAACTAAAGAGACAACGTCTGTTTAAGAATTAATGGGGGCTATTTTAAAATTTCTCACGCAACCATATTTTTCTCTTTTTTATACATTCTCTCCTCTTGCATGTGTGTTAAATAAATTTGCGCATTACTTATTAATAATAGTAATATAGGTCATTGTAATAAAAAACTAAATGATAGGTTTAAGAAGGAAACGTCATGGAAAAAATTTCTGATACCCAGATTTTTTAGCAGCTGGTAGTTTAAAGCTATCTTCATTTAATGAATTTTAACTTTTGGGCTAGTGGTAAATCTGACGTATTTTCAATAGTAGTATGCGGTAGCTTGACAGATTTCAATTCAGAAGAATATATATTATCATATCGAGTTTTGCTTGTTTTTCATTTCATTTATATATATGCCACATACCCGTACAATAAATCTATTGCTCCAAAGATAATTTATATTGCCATTTTTTACGAAATTTTAAAAGCACCTCAAATCTTCAAAATTCTTTTTAACGATCCAAAGTCACTATTTGATCCTCTGATATAATAAAAAAGGAATTCGCGAGATGCTTTATGTTTTCCTTAAGAAATAGAGCATGGCAGTGAATGTGATGGGGCCATCTCCATTTCGGTAATCGAGAAAATCTACGATCCCCTTTTTATCTCTTCTTTAAAAATTAAAAAGGAGTAAGTATATTTCCCTGTTTTTAGGCTATAAAAGCTCTTTTCAATTATTAACAGTGCGTGGAAGGATAGCGAGATCTAATAAATGGGGCTTAAACAAGATTTTAAACCCAATAAACTCTTAGAAAACTTTTAGAAAAGAAGAACAAATGTCATTCGACGCATTTTTATGCTTAAAGTTCTAGATAATAGCAATCTTTTACGCTATGAACAAGAAATCAAACGGAAGAAAAAGAAACTATCATAGAAGAAAGAAATGAACTTTTAAAAGAAAAGAAAGAAAGAAACAAAAACAAAACAAAAAAAAGACGGGAAGAAAGTATAATTGCGAGAACAGAAAAATGTGAAAAACACATTATTTGCAATATTATAAATGATTGACAAAAGTGAATCTTTTAGCGAGTGTTGTATTCTCTTCATACAGAAGGCAAAAGAAAAAAGAAATTAATCCTCTTAAGGAGGGTATCCTTACTTGAAAAGTAGAACAAACCCAGTAAAAGAAATTGGCTCCCTGAAAAGGCTTAAGAAGTGGGAGATAAAATGTGAGGGTAAAAATGGGAGATAACGAAAGAGTAAAAAGGGTGAGGGGTAAAAATACCAGACAGACATGGTAAAACCAATAGGTAGTTCCTTTTTTCCGCTACGTATTAAAATCAGTATGTAGCTCATCATAGCAACATTTGATATACTGGGAAAACAAATCTTGTTATAAAACCAAACTTTATTTAATTTCATAGATCGCTTTCGATGTCTTAAAATGGTTTGAAAATGATCTCCGAGTATTATCAGCATTTGTATGATCCTCACCGAAATGATCCATGTGCTAAAATATCTAATCCATGTTGCCATATTCTTTATTTACCCATTTACGAGACGGTTGTGGCCGTTTTAAGTTGTATTTATAGAAAATTTTATCTTTTATTTTAAAAAATTTAATAATTGTATAATAAAATAAAAAAAAATACAACTTTGAAACATATTAACCATTTTTCTGCTTATAACAATTGGAACAAAAGCTATAATCGCTTCAAAATGCTTCTTTTCTGTAAGGATCAGTCAGGGTCTAAAATTGTGTTAATATTGTCCTTAAGTCAACATTTGAGGGGCTTCGTATCAAACTATTCCACTTTTGAATTTTTTACATTAGTGTGTAAAAACTAGATCTTAAGTATCACAACTACCATGATGCTAAAAAATTTACAAAACATTTTTATAGGTCTTATAAAACAACTTTTTATAATAAAAATGAGATTCAAAGAAGTATTTTATGATAAAATTGACATTTATAAAATGGACTCGGATGATTATAAAACTAAGCAGTGGAGTTTTCTGTTTTTGCAAACTTTAACCTGGAACTATTCTTTTTGAAACCCCCCCCAAAAAAATAAGCGTAATAAACATCTTCGACACTGAAAAGAAATTGCAAAATTAATGATATACATAAGAAAAATAAACATTTATTTATTTACATGATATGCTCTACATGACTACCATCTACATGTCGATGCGTGTCCTCTGTTGCTAAAAAATAAAATATTATAGAAAAATAAATAAAAATGGTTTTCATAAAAATGTTTATTTTTCCTAACTGCTAATCAGAACATAATGAAAAATGCAACGAAGAGTTTAACACTCCATTAATTATGCTCATCCCTTTTTATTCCTTTACATTCACACCATTCATAGTCATCATTATCATCAGAATGTTCTCTATTTTCCATAACACTGTTTTCAATGAGAATGGCGTAATTGCAAACGTTTTATTTCTTGTCATTTCCTCCCAAAATGCTTTTGCAGAAGTTTCTTGGCATCTGTTAATACTTAATAAATTGTTAATAAATAAATTAGTTACTCCTTTTTAGCTTTGAAGTTTGCAAATGCAACATGGAAAAAACTTTGATTTTAAACTACACAAACAGGCACGTTTCAATAGTATATTCTGTTCGTTTTTAAAACAAAATTCGCCTAGTTTTCAACTAGCCATTAAAAACACGAGAAATAGTATAAATCATTGAAAAACTGAAAAAAATTGGAATTGTCTAGTGCTCTTTATTTTTCTAAATTTTGTTAATTAAAAAATAAGGCATTTAGTTTTGATAAAGATTGGAACAATAAAAATCCTAAGCTAGAAATATTATTTTTCTAATATGTTTTTTAATTTCATTTAAAGTTATATTCCTTTCAAAAATAACCCAACGTAACCTCTACGTTAAAACACGAATTTAACATATTTCAATTAAATTTAATGCAATATACAAAGTAATGTTTTGTATGTTAGTTTTTTTAATGTTCTATTTTTAAGCTATAAATGATTCCAACTATAACTTTTTTTCTAATTATCTTGACTTAATTAGTTTGCAAACAGTGCTCACATAAAATCTCATCTCTTCTGATCTCTTCAATAGTCTTTAGGGCTGATTTCCCACTGTTGATATTTATAAAATCCTTCTTTACCCTCTAAAATTTATTAAACTATCTAAATAAACAAAATCATGAAATTAGGGTTTAATTAATTTCATTTTCATGCTAAGGGATATTTATCATTTATTTCATCTTTTCCATCCTTCCTTTTTAAACCTTGCGTCATTTTTAATGAAAGCGTCGATAATGGAACTTTCTTTGAGGTAAACTTAAATGGAAGTTTTATCTAGGAGATTCAAAATAAGGACTTTAAGAAAGTCTTTCACCTTGATCTTTGAGATCACGGATCACATGAGGGTGAAATACAACCAATTTCCTGAACGAGTTTCTATAACAGGTAAGAGGTGTATGGAATGAAGCCAGGTCCTTCTGTCAACCCCTTCTCCTGGAAACGTTCCATGCCTTGTCGCACGACATTGCCTACATCCCACTCTAACGTGTTCTTCCTCGTGCTTTCACATCCCTCCTATAATTCTTTTTCTATTCTGTCACTTTTTCTCCCCCCTTCCGCAATATCTTAACCATACGTGTTCGAAACGTTCTTCGATCGGCTACGTCAACCGTAGCTTCGCGGACGACAAACGACACGTAGCTTACAGCGCAGATCATAAATCTTTTCGTGGTTGCCAAGAAATTTCGTTCACGGAAATAACGAATTTAAAATCTCTGCTGTGTCCCTATATTCGACAATTTCAGAACGATTTTAATTTGAAACGGAAAATGGACATTTCAGTTTATGCATGGAAAAAAGAGAATCGTATTTTACTTATTAATTATAACGGCATAGACTCAGTGACTCAAATTCCTTTAGGATCAATGATGGATTTCTGCGTCTTAAAGACAAGACATATAATCGTCTCAAGTACATTAGAAACAAAAGTAAATAGATATAAAATAGAAATTAAGAATTAAGAAGTAAAAAGCACAATATTATTAAAATATTAGATTTTAATTAAGAAAATTATTTAAATAATGCAATTTTTTAATGATAGAGGATTAAGCATTTAGACATACGAATAAAATTGCATTGTTTAAATAGCTTTCTTTATAAAGTTTATGTATAACATATTTTATTCAAGAAAAAAAAAACTGAGTATGTCCAATAAAATACTCAACTTCAGTTGTTAAACAGTGCCATAGCAATAATTGTAAGCTATGGCACAGCATTTCACTGTATATTTTTCCAAAATTTTAATAAAAAATCAGATATTTATTTTTATTTCGAGAATTCATTCTGTTATGTAAATTTTCAAACCTTACTATCTTAAGCATACTATCCTTATAAAGGTCATGAATAATTTTGATTCTCAGTGTTTAATAGAAAAAAACTATAATTCTTTTATTCATAATTGTCACAATAGAATGATTGAGCATGAAATGTATGTATTTGTTATACCTACTTTAATTATTGGGTCGATAAGTGAAAAATATACAGATTTTCTGAAACAAACATTCATTTTTCTGTTAATTTGGTCAGGGTATGAATAATTTCGGAGGCAATTATGTATATTATATGTTACGAGCAGAAATCATAAGTTTTTAATCCATAATGATTAATAATATCTGTACATCAATTGAATAAAATATACTATATATTAAAACGCAAAGCACCTTTTTTAAGAGCAAAATCGGCACTTCTGCACATGTGTATTGATCACTGTTATTGTCGTTAATTTTATATGTAATTGTTGTTAATTTGATCATCAATGGTAGCAAAGTTCTTGATTGTGACATCTTTGTGGAGAGGATTGTTTATGATTGTTTATGAAACCACACAGTTATTTACCGTCAAATTTTGCGGGTTCCATCTATAGCTATACAATAGAGCTGATCAGTGTGACGTCAGTTTCTGGCCAGTTGCCTAGCGATTCCAAATATTAGGTTTAACAATGTGGTGTAATGCCACTGAAAAGCATGTTAAACCTAAGTTTGGAATCGCTAGGCAACGGGCCAGGAACTAACATCAATACTTACCAGCCAAAGTCAACTAGAAAGACAGGCCGGAACGCTAAAAAGTCACATGACCAACGAAAAAACGCTGATTGTTGAACTCCAAGATAGAAACAATGAAGAGTGGATTGTTGTTCGATCTACTTTGGTCATGTGACTTTTTAGTGCCCCGGCCTGTCTTTCTCGTGGGCTACGTTACCAGCTCGTAGCCAACGAGAAAGACAGGCCCCGGCGCGGAAAGTCATCTGATCATAGTAGTCCGGGCAACAATCTAACTTGCATTGTTTCCAACAAAGGAAAAAATATTGATTGTTAAAATCCAGATGGAAACCATGCATTGTTACCCGGATTAGTATGGTCAGGCGACTTTTCCGCGCCGGGTCCTGCATTCCACGTTGCTACGTTACCAGCTCTATTGAATCTAGCACAGGCCCGACCACGGCCTTCTAGAAACTAACAGGCTTGAACACGACGTCAATAATGTATTGTGCGTAGCCAACGAGAAAGACAGGCCCCTGCGCGGAAAAGTCACCTGATCATAGTAGTCTGGCCAACAATCCAACCTTCATTGTTTCCAACAAACGAAAAAATATAGATTCTTAAAATCCAATGTAGAAACAATGAAGGTTACATTGTTACTCGGACTAGTATGGTCAGGTGACTTTTCTGCCCTGGGGCAACACCTCCTAAAATAAGGCCTGAGCGCGAAAACGTCATATATTGTTACATCATCATGCGAAGACATAATTAAGGGCTTATTATTGGTAGAAATGCGATTAAACATAACCTCGTATGATGTAACAATGTACATGTATAACGTTTTCGCGCTCAGGCCTTATCTTTAGGAGGCGTTGCCTGGGGCCTGTCTTTCTTGTTGGCTACGTGTATTGTGGAAGCACTAAGATTGTGACGTTAAACTTCCTTCTGTAATAGCAACACCTCCTAGAAAGAAAGCCTTTCAACTGAAACGTCAAATATTGTTACATTGTTACACTTATGCGGCACCTAGCATTATCTGAATTCCCTAACTTCGACAGTTATTTATACACAGGATAGGCCATAAGTCCCTTACCAACCCTTGTACAATTCGTGTTTGTGAAAATTGACGGACAACCACCATGTGGGGACATATTAGGCCTAGAAAAGTCATATGGTGTGGGAGAAGTCATATGGTGCAGGTGACCGGGACGGCGGCCATATTGAAAGCCACCATCTTGGATGCACCGTAAGATTTTAAATGGGAAGGGGGTCATGGGGCACATGATTTTGGGTTAGAATTTTCCAAGGAAAGCAATGGTGCAGTCCGTCTGTTCATATCTTAATTCGCTTAACAATTACAGGCATTCCAAATGGCGATTCTCACGGTTACATATGGTGCTCCACGTGCTCTATGTGAGCCCCCCTCCTGTGCTACGGTTGTGTTTTCATCTGTTTCAGTCGTGGGTCTTCCAGACATGGGTTTGTCCGCTTCGGACCCAGTAACCATGAACTTCTTGAAGAGCCGGGCAACACTATCATAGGACACAGGTTGTCGAACAGGGTGCGGTTCATTGAATTCCGCTGCTACAGCCCTTGCACTCCTCCCTCCCCATGCCCTTATCACCTCTGTCCTCTCCTCTGTGGTTAGTGGCATGCATTAGCACCTGCAACAAAGGGTAAATAACAGTGAGAATCGCCATTTGGAATGGCTGTAATGTTGAACGAATTAAGATATGAACAAACGGACTGCACCATTGTTTTCCTTGGAAAATTCTAGCCTGAAATCTTGCTTCCCATGATCCCCTTCCCATTTAAAACCCTACTGTCCATCCAAGATGGTGGCTTTCAAGATGGCCGCCGTCCCGGTCACTTGCACCATATGATTTCCCCCTAGGCCTAATATTTCCCCACATGGTGGTTGTCCGTCAATTTCTACAAATACGAATTGTACAAGGGGTGGTAAGGGACTTGTGGTCCACCCTGTAGTTGATGCCCAATGTTAAGAGCACTGTATAAGATTAATCTTAGTGTGAATTATGCAACTAATCATGATTATCCATTATTTATTTAAAAAATTTGCAGAATGCACTAACTTCGGTAGTACTGTGTCGTATTTTTTATCTTAGCCGGATGAGCAATCTATCAGCCACTGAGTTAGAAAACACTCAACTGAGTTGTCCGGCTGGAGCCGATACTCAGCGTTAAACAAGATAGCTGAACCCGACATTTCAAAAATGGCTGCACCCATGAATTTATGTGCGTGTGCAGACGATTCGATGTTTATAAAAAAACCTATGAATTATTGCTGAGTGGTAGCATATGAATATATGTGATGTATGTGAATTACAAGGAGATTTTTGTGGTGATATGATGATGGACGTACAGTGCGCTACCTAATTTAGTGTACACCCATGATTTCACACTTTTCAAAAGATATACAGCACTAATGAGTAATAGTGTGTTCATTCACTGAAAAGTTAAAGAAAACATGAAATTGCATACTAATAGCTTAGTTTCTAAAATATCATTCATAAAATTCTATATTTAGGCGGCACAAAAGCCTGTTACTTATTTTAGTGGACAGATCTGAAGGTAAGACAAAAATCAGCACCTACGTAATCAATTTCACTTGTTTGGGCTGTGTTCGCGTGTGTTTACATCGTGAAACAGTATTGACAAACATTTCGGCGTCAACTACAGAGGTTAGTCAAAAGTAGTGACCGACTCGGGAGGGGGGTTAGAATTTGACGAATTCTGGGCGAAGACCATTTACCACAAGGGTATATCGCAGTTTATTAAGAGAAAAGAGTGGGAAGAAACGCCAGTACGAATTTGAATGCCATAGACATTGTGCCACCTGCGTCAGCCAGTGTAAAACTATGGCAGAAAAATTGGTGATACGCGGGCTCCTTCGTCACTATTGGAAAAAGGGGACCAGTGCGCGAGCAGCAGCCGCCGAAATTTGCAGGGTGGAAGGTCAGGGTGTGACCAATGAACGGACAGCACGACAGTGCTTCTCCTGCTTTTCGTCTGGAGACATGGGCCTGGAAGACGCGCCAAGGAGCGGAAGACCCAAAGAAGTGGATGGCGCAGCCCTACGGCAACAAGTGGAAGCCAACCCAGGCAGCACCACCCGTGGACTAGCGGCGGACATCGGGACATCACAATCGAGGGTGGTTCGACATCTGCACGCCATGGAAAAGGTCAACAGGAGCTACCGAGTTGTGCCCCATGAGCTGACGCCCGCGCAAGCAAACAACGGGTGAAGGTGTGTCATCAACTGCTGGAAAACCCCCGGTTCTGGCACATCCAGCATACAGCCCCGACCTGGCACCTTCCGACTATCATCTCTTCCGGTCTATGGCGCACTTCCTGCTTGGACGGCGCTTCGCCAATGTCAGTGAGGTTGAAGACGCCGTGCGTGACTTTTTCGCCTAGAAACCGGAGGAGTGGTTTCCCGAGGGCATCCGCTAACTGGCTGATCGTTGGATGAAGACCATCGAGCATGATGGACTCTTCTTTGAAGATTAGCAATGAGTGGTTCCTGTCTGGTGCCCATTTAAAAGTTTGCGCGGTGATCGGCCACTACTTTTGACTCAACCTCCGTATAATGAATACTCGTCACAAACTCACAGACGAGGACAAGGGTAAAATTCAAATTCTTTGGGAATCTGAATACGCATTATAGCGACGCTTGTGAACAAACATGTCGAGAAAAAAATATAACAATGGGCTTGCATTAAATTCTGCCTAAAGTTGTGTAAATCGGCTACGAAAACACACCAGTGAAAACTACCTACGGGCAAGATGGCCTGTCCCCAACGAGTACATTCGAGTGGTCTGGTCGCTTTTGTGATGGCCGTAAAAAACTTTCAGATGATCGCGCCCTGGAATACCAGTAGTCATCCGACCGCCGAATCTAAATTCATATGCTTGCGAATGAATTGGGCTGCAAAAAGGAGGCAATTCTGGGAGACCAGATGCCCGACCACTTATGGAGCTCTATTCTCCGGATTTGGCCCCTCCAGAATTTTTTCTGTTCCCACAGATGAAAATCGCTATAAAAGGTACCCGATTTCAAGACGTTTCTGACATTGAGAAAAACGTAACGTCGGAAATCAAGAGGATTCTGTCACGCGGTGACATCAACTTCCATTTCAACTCCCATTCTGGAGCTCAGTTGGCGGATTTCGCAACCTATTTCATCACCGCTCCTCCTCCAGCCGTCGGAATTTCCAAGGAGACGAACTATTCTACCTAATCCTTGGAGGCTTCATACTCCAACATCGTTTCGAAACAAAACTATTATTTTTTGGACTGATTCTTTGAATTATTAATTCATTTACAATATTCAATATCCATTCATCAATTAGTCAATTAATTTATTTAATTCTTCCAATTATCAACTCGTCACCTCCCTTCTTTCTGCCAACACTTCTTGCATTCTGCTAGTAGAAAAACCTGAAAACTATAAAGGATGCAACAGTAATTAAGTACACAATTATTACAAGAGCACATGCAGTCTATACAACTATTAATCCCCTTTAAATATTCTTCAGGTCTAACCCATCGCCAACAGTGGAAAAACCTACAAAGACTGACTTAATTAGGTAACATTTCTTAAATACAGTCAGAGCGTAAGTTACGTGACATTTCCAGGAGAGTCTTTAGTCGATGATAACGCCAAGGTACTTGTAGTTGTCAACCCATTCGAGTTTCTTATTGAATAGAACCAGGGAATCCGGGGGATACTTAAGCTTTTTGTTGAAGGCTAATGCTCGACTTAGCTCAACAACCACCTAGTCAAAAATCATTAATCAAGAGAAGGACTCATTCCTCCCAAAATTATATCTTATCCAACTAAATTGGCAAATCAACTAACTTAGTTATCTCCAACAATAATTACTGGATTGACAACATTAACCATCTTGTATACGACCTTTATCTTGGTTCATGCTAAACGTTTAGACAATTACAGCATTTCTTAGCATAAGTACATTGTCTTGTGTTTGCTAAATACTGTTTTATTTCCAACAAAATTACATTTTTTACAAAACTTAAGCGACACTCCAATAGACTGCCTGAGTTACGATAAGTTTTTTAGCATCAGGTTCAACGATAATATGCTCGTCTTTAATAATGAAAGTGATTTTCTTCAAGTTTCCTCTTTTTTAGATGTGAAATACTTTGGGGTGTTTGGGAAAATTGTGAGCAATGTATCTTCTGTTAAGCCCCACTGATCCCACTTTATGCCCATTCACTACATGTACAAAAGATTTTAAAATATACCTTTCATTAAATTGAGGTCGCACACATTGCAAGCTGTTATAAGAAGCTTTTCTTCTCTTTTAAATTTTTGGCTCCCCTTCTGGATGTTCCTTTATTTTACTCTAAAAAATGTTCGATAATGGTATCCACTCTTGCATCCTATCCCTTTACAAAAAGGCATTTTCGTCGTATTCACTGCCACTTGTTGCAAGAAATAAATAGCTGCCTATGGAGTTATTCTGCTGTACCGCGGATCTTAATGCCATCTGTAGTTCAACCTCAGCAGGAAACCAAACTCAACAATAGAGTTTCCAGACCAGCTGATAAAAAGACCATTCTTTTACCAAGAAAATGCATGATGAATCGTACTGCAGTACGTCGTTGTTACCTCAAAAACAAACAAAACAATTGTTATAACGATTCCAGCAACAATACACAAATGTTTTAAGGCAACCTTTTTTTTTGAAAAAAAATAAATTAATAAAATACACTGAATATATATTAATCTAAACAACAAATATCACTGAAATACTTTAGTCACATGAAAACACTAGACAAAATGGTGGGAATCCATCAACAGAAATGGTTTATTTATTTTCTCAACAATTAGAAGATCTGGAAATTTCCTTCTCTAATTTTTGCCTCTAAAATTTTACCATTCATTTGCGTTTTATTACCATTTCCCATCATGCCTATAAATAAAGCTAAAGGCTGGTAAAACTCGTAAGAAACTCCACAATCGGTCACAGCTGAAACGAAGTTAAAAGAGCAACAAGTAAAGGCATGGCAAGCACGATGCTCCCCGTCGTCTTTACCGCCCTCCTCGTTGTACTGACGTTCACCATCTCCTGTAGCCAAGCCTTTGTCGCCTTCGGCGAGGCTGACGAAAGAAACGGTAGATGTCTTAGTCCAGATGGTAATGAATATGATCCAGGAACCAGCTGGTATGACGATGAGGAATGCACAGAAACAAAATGCACAAAAATTAATGGAAAGCTTTACATATATCTAATGGGGTGTGGTGTCCTGAGCGTCGATGATGAGTATTGTCATATTGTTAAAGGCCCCGGGGTGCATTATCCCGACTGCTGCCCTGTAATATTTTGTGAAGAGCCAAATTCGGAGAATAGTACGGAGCAATCTGAATATGATACGGAGACACAAAATGTTGAAAACAGTAGAGAGCAGCTAATTATTAAAGACGATATTTGCCAGATTTAGTGACTTGTTTATACATCAAATTCTTAATGTATTTGTTTAATAACGTGAATGTAAACTCAAAAACGTAAACTAATTATATGTAAATAGTATATAATTAAATTTTATTGATCAGTTATATAAATAAATAATTTATTATCATATACTGAAAATTAATCTAAACAATAAATCTCACTGATATACTTTAGTCTCAACTGTTTCAATAGTGGCAGGTATCCTTCATTTAAGATATGATTTTTGGATTCAATAATACGTTAAAAGGATGATTATCAAAAAGACAGCTGGGAGTTAGTAGAAGAGAATAGCAATTAACGACGCCTCTAAAATGATCTTCCCTAAGGTCGAGTCTGCAATGAAATAATATACTTTACCACAAAGAAACATTAAATCGAATGCTGCGTCGACTCGGCGGCGGAGAACGCTGAGATGATGGCTTTTCGTTCACGATTCGTCGTTTCGAAGCTTGCTGCAGGAATGAATGTTTGTAGATTTTGTGAAAAGATAACACCCATGTGCAAGAACGCAAATAAACTAGTATTCGAGGCTGCCACCGCCTAAAAGATGATATACAAAAAATTACAGAAAATAAAGAATTTAAAGAAACTATTCGAAACCCGTTTCTTCCCAGAATTCTAGAAATGTATGCCAAACAGTGTGTGATCAAAGGTTTCCGGACACCCCGGACAATGTTTACATGATTAATTTACATATCCGTGATGTTTAAGTTAATTTATATAGAAACATGCCTTATTGAACTCTTTTGTGATTCATACCGATACTGTGAGTTCAAACTTTGAAATATCATAAAATATCACCTATGCGACAAGTCTATACGAATATAGTCGCAAACCAAAAAAGTGGCAAACAAATAAGGACTGAGATCGTCGAGTGCTATTACCCGTATTATCCACTCTAAAAGAGATGTCTGCAGAACGGCGAGGCTGATGTTGTTCCATTCCTCTTTGCAGGCTTTCCAGAGATCCTCAATGGCTGTTGGACGGCGTCAAGCAAGGGCTCGTTTCAATTTTCCAAATCCACAAAAATCCGTCGGGGATGTATCTGGTGATTTGACAGGGATATCATGAAAAGGTATAACGTGAATTCTGGTTTCATATTGCAAATCCAACTTAAATTGAAAGGTCGAGTTAGACGTATATCTGGAGTCTTTGTCTTGAAGAAGTCAAACTTTGCTTTTGTCCTCTCCATACAATGCGAGGATTTCCTCGTGGAAAATTGGACTGAGAACGTGCTGCTGCGAGTAAAGGGTGTTAATCTTAAGCCCTCCTATCCACTCTTCTGATTGTGAGCTTGGCGTAGTACGAATATTCCGCAATCATCATAAATCCTTTTCAAAAACTTTCCTTACATTCCTTGATTTTGCCATGACTTCTCTCCACGTGAACAGAAAAAAATCGCGCGGAGTTTGTTGTAATCGCTGAGTTAGACGTAGGCTACATCCAAAATGACAACATACTTCCATCGTTGTGTAGCGAGGCAGCTCTCATAGAGCCTCCAACAATTCCTTTTCCTTTCTTCGACGTGTTATGACAGCAGCTTATGAACACGACTTTTGTGACGCTTTTCCAGTTGCAAATCTTTATTTATTATTTTATTTATGGTAGCCTGTGAATTCCTACAAAGTTTGTGATCCCTCTTTGCGTTGCTGGATTTTCACACTGAACACTGCTGCTTCAGCTTTCGAATGACCTGGTATTTGACTTGTGGGAACTCGAGTATTTTGCTAATTCTGGCCAGTTGGAATTAACCCTTTCCGGGATTTTTCTTTTCCATTCAGTATTGCCGAAATGCCTTTCTTCGAAACAGAGAAATTTCGCGTTTTATATGCGCTAAATATAGCAGAGTAGCTGTAATTAGCGTCGGAAAGAGCAGTAATATACCCTTCCCAGTAAGGTCCGATTTTCGGAGACATTTTTTTTTCAGGACACTTACTGCTTTCGAAACACAACAATGCGGATGTAATAAATCGTTACCAAAAATCGTAATCAACCTTCTGTATGTTTTTGGAGCGACAAATCTCGGTGCATATTCTGGAATTCAGATGGTCGAATTTGGGTTACGCTGATACCTGGAGAACGCTTCATGCCTGAAGACGTGGTGCCCACTGTGAAGTTCGGAGAAGGCGTACCATGGTATGGAGATGACATTCATTGCTTGGATTGAGTCTATTCCAATAATAGACATTCCACAATACACGAACTTACCTTGACATTTTAGACAATTCTGCACTGCCAATATTTTGGCAACTGAACTCATCCACGCTTTTCGGGAAGAATGGAAGAAAATTCCGGAATCTCTCTATTAATATCTGATCGAAAGCTCTCCTCGGAGATAAGCCATAATTTCATAAGGGGAGATTCAACACAATAATGAGTTTCGTGAATTGGTCCAAGCGCAGAAGTAAGGTGTCCGAAAGCTTTGTTTCTCAGTGTACATAATTTACAAACGAAATACACAAAAAATCACTAAATAGACAGATCTTTTATACGAAACTAAACGCCTATCGTTCCTAAGGTTATTTCTGCAATTAGGGGTATTCTACAAACAAATAATCCTGACGACATTGAATATAACCATCACGTATGCAAACCCTACATAAAATCAAAATATTAAATACTTTTCACACTGTAGGTAAATTCTTATACCCAGACATTAACGACGACATTCTTGTATACATGCTTAACTTTTCCTCTCCTTCCATTTGATTCCGTTAGGCTTGGTCCCGTTTCGGCTCGCCCCTGTGCTCATTGGCTTCTGATCTTGACACCAGATACTTCTTCCTCCTCTTACACGGGTCGCTATTCTTTGCAAAATGTGCGATTTTCCACCAGATCTACATCTAGGTTCTTCTCTTCCATGACTTTGCAGGTGATCTCTTTCCAACTTTGCTCAGTGTACCCAGCGATTCCATTCTCATTATCAATAATCATTCCGAGTCTTGATCTCGAATTGGTTTTCCCAAAACAGCATACTGATACAATAAAGAATACAGGGTCGGGACACACTAATATGATCACCTCTCATCGAACATGTTGGAACGTCCCATGGTATGCAGATGAAAAATCATTGCATATCATTAAAAGATGACAACAGCAGACGTGTAGTAGCATCCGTTAACACAGCAATTGTCAGAGCAAGTGACCTGTCGGACCTCCAAAAGGGGATGATCATTGGCTATCGGGTCAGGGGGGGGGGCAGCATTTCAGAAACGGCCACCTTTGTAAACTGCTCTAGGGCTGCCGTTGTGAAGATGTACCGCGACTGGACGAACCAGACAGTCTCGAGCAACCGAAGAGGTAACTGTGGGGCTCCACGGGCCATCCATCCTAGAGGCGAGCATCGATTACGACGCCTGGCCAAGACCAATCGGCGTGCCACTGTTGAGCAACTGACACATCAAATGAACAGTGAGGCCACTGGGCGTGTCAGCACCAAAACAGTGTAACGATCCCTCTTGAGGTTGGGGCTCCGGAGCAGGCGTATGGTAACAGCACCCATGTTGACGCCTGTGCATCGCTGAAAACGCCTCCAATTCGCAATGGACTATCGCCATTGGACCTCGGCCGAGTGGCAAAGGGTTGCTTTCTCTGACGAGTCGCGGTTTCTGGTGAACAGAGTGGAAGGTTTAGTTCGTAGTATACCTTCGACTGAGATGGAATAACAGCACGATTATTTTAGGGCTGATTGTCCGGCTTGGCTGGAAGTAGGAGTAGACGATAACGACGGGCGAAGCTTGCCCATTGAGAATTCGCCGGGAAGCATCTGAGAACAGGCATCCCGACACCATCGTTGGCAGACGACAGGCTGGTGGGGGAGGTATGACTGTTTGGGGGATGTTTTCGTGGTATGGTCTGAGTCGACTGATACCGCTGGAGGGTACACTGAATGGTATTCGTTACCTGACGATCGTCGCAGACCAGATACACCCCTTCATGTCGACAGTGTTTCTTCAGGGTGATGGCACCTTTCAACAGGACAATGCTCCCTGCCATACTGGCAAAATTGTCCACGACTGGTTCGAGGGGCATGAGGATGAATTCAAGCTACTCCCATGGCCACCAAAGTCCCCGGACCTCAACCCCATTGTACATTTGTGGGACCATCTCGATCGCCATGTCCGCAAGCTGGACCCTCCACCATGCACGGTGATGGAATTACGGGATGCACTGATCGCCGAATGGTCCCAGATACTTGCAATCACCTTCCGAGGACTTATTGACTCTCTGCCACGTCGACTAGTTACTGTGCTTGCTGCCAAAGGTGATCATATTATTGTGTCCCGACTCTGTAAAGAAAACATTTTTTAGACACAGCTTAATCTTCTTTAGTCTCAGCAATTTGAATGCTAACCACAACTTCGGTATAATATCACAATCAAATTTGACTAAGCTGAAAGTTTAACGTTCGGATTTTTCTCTAAATATTTTCTTTAGTAGCCGAATAGCCGTGACTTGTGTAAGGAACAAATAATATTAATTTCTTTATCTGGATTCTTCATAGAGTATTCTAAAGATTTCTTCAGAGTAATAAATTTTTCCAAAGAAATTTATTCTTCATTCTTTGTTGGAGCAATAACCCTATTTTTTGTTCCTCTTCAAACTTTACGAAAGATTAAACATAATTTGTTAGATGTGAATTCTCCAAGTTAAAAGCATGCAGAAAAGGAAAAAAAAACATTGTTTTTTTTCCTCTCGCGCCGTAGAATGAAATGAATGACTCTATATTCTTCAATGTTAGAGAGCTTTTGAAAGCTTTCCTTATTAAATTAACGTTTCTTCTGCAAACGAAGAAAACATTGTTAACCAAGTGCGTCAATTTTGAAATGAAGAAACCCTTCTAACCTTCTCATTTTCCCTTTATTTCTCTTGCTGTGCTCTAGAAGCCATTTTTAATATTTGAAAAGAAAAACATTCTGACATTTAAAAAATATTCTTAAAATTGTTCGACGGAAATTAAATAAGATTCCTAGGCAAACGATAGGCAATCTTATTAATAAATCCGTCGAGAAATCCTTATTTGTCTTCTCATTTTCTGACTCGTCGTCGGTTTCCTACACCGTTTTAATCATTTTAATGACAACGAGTGTTCTTCCCTGTCCCAATCGATAATGTCGTATTCTCACCCATCTCGAAAATTATCTGGGCATTAATCATTGGCAATGTAATAAATTTTCCATAACCAACCATTTAATTTATTAAAACTTTTGTTCTATTTAGGCCGAATAAAGCAGATGTTTAATTTTATCACTGAATATAGTATATGAAGTTTATAAATAAGATTCTAAATTTAGAAGAACATCGGTAAGGAAAAAATTAACTTAATCGACCATAGACTTTCTTTATTTTCCCAAACTATTTCAAATTTACAATGGGTAAAGAACTATATTCATTTTGGGATCCTAGAAATCCAACAGAAGAGATTTCTGGGCTGAAAGATTTGGGTTGGTCTCCTTTAAAAACTAAAACTCTGTAACATATAAAAGGCACAAAAGAGCTCGAGGGTCAGGGCGTGGTTGTCTTGTCACTCTGCCAAGTAAATTTTCGAAAACCATTCATTTTCTTTCGAGCTGACAGTGAAAGAGCAGCGACAGAGCACTTTCCCAAATGACCCCCCTTCGTATTCATCCATCGAGAAAATGTGAAACCCAAAATGAACCCTTTAGCGCCCTTCTTTCTTTTAAATTGGAACAGAGTTATGCAAAGCATAGAGCTTAACTTTCAATGAGCAGTAAGAAACTATTACTGTTTAATACTTTTGTTCATGGAAACAAACGAGACGGAATGAGGTTAAAAAGTTAAAATTATTCAATTGGGCTTGAATAGATCATAAAGCCGAAAAAAATAAAGGAAAATTAAAATTCTGAGCCCCTTTCATTCTGACGCTCATATAGCCCAAACTTTTCCATAATAATTTAACTTTAAAAGACTGAGTTGCGTTCGGTTCTTGAAGCCATTTATCTTCGTTGCAAGCAGGATCAAAGTAACGATTCTGGTAAGACATGAAGTATGAAAATGGTTTTTCGCTTGGGACTTCTAAGTAAACAAAAAAACACGGTCAACGAGAGCGTCTCTTTCCACGGTTTCCTCGTAATTCAATTAGATCGACAAGTAACAAACCAGGGCCACGACAGCCACAACTTAACCGAGAGAGCTCTGAAGATGTCTTTGGCAGTGTCATCACGAAAACTATTTTAGAATTGAAACTGAAATACAGGAGTTAAAATTAAAAAAAAACATTTAAACAAATAAAAAGATCGACATCTTATTTGACCAATTAATCCTGTGAAATGTAGTAGGCATTATTTATATTTCTTCTGAACTATATTGTAATTTTTTAAACCACGAAATTACCTTGCTCAATTGTAAGGGAATCAAAATTAACACTTAAATCAATAAATGGCACAACAAGTGGCAATACAGGACTCCTTACTATTATATCCAGCACTTAAGTATACTCTGTAGTGTTTCAGAATTAATTTTATGTTTTAAGCATTAAAGAAGGATTTACAATGTTAAAGAAAATGTAGAAATGTATTCCGATATTGTATATAATTGCTTGATGGGTCATTATGTAGCAAAAACATCAAGCTCTAACTCAAACCGCGATAAGGCAGACCTACCCCTGAAATCAATTTGGCGGATCAGTCAAGCATGCCTATAGCTTGGCCATCTCGGTTCCCAAATCTGACCGTCTGTATTTTTTTTGTTGTTGTTGTTGAAGTTTCGTTAAAGATCTCGAGTTTTTTCAACTCTTCACCATCTATCTCCTTGAGATGAAAACCTGAATCATCGCTAAAAGCATTTCACGAATAAAATTTACACGCAAATAAAATAGTTTTACCTTTTCACTTTGTACGAATTTCATGTTTTTTCACTTTTAATTTTAATGAAATTATAATATAATTATAACCATGTCAGCGATGGTTTTATTGTCAATAAAATTTTCAGTGATTTTTACTAAACTAAATATGTAAAAGTTCCTTTCTGTTCCTCCTAGCGAATACTTTCTTTCTCCCTCCTACGTTGTCTGTATAGAAGTCGCCTTCTAATACTCCTGTTATCACTTTCAGGATAATTCTTTATTATCCTCCTTGCTTTGACAAAGGATAGCCTCTATCCGAAACGTCAGCTTTTTTCAGTCTTCACACATTATGTTTAATTTTTAGTATTTATTAGCTTTATTCCAGGGTTCTTGGCCTCGCCCTTCTTTTCTTCTACATCCGTCATTTAACCTGAATATGCTGATTTCAAATTATAAATCGTTTTGCGCTATCACTTAAGGTTTGTTCGCTAAACGACATGCTCACTTTATATAACAAAATAAAAACCAAATTACCTTAACTGTGGATAAATAACATCAATGGTAACACAAAGAGCCAAAACCGCTTTTCCACAACAAAATATTTATTACGCCTGGATACGTATTTCGGACGCTACGCGTCCATTTTTCAACAAGACTGAATGTTACAGACAATCGACAATCGAACAGTGCAGGTAAAACGAAACGAGTGGTCCGAAAGCAACGCTTTCACTGCCATACTCGTCCAGAAAGTAACCACGGGAAGTACACTGAACTAGGCAAGAAGCCAGATGAAACCTAGTTAAGTCATCCAGAGGATAAGATGGAGTCCTTTCCTATCAGGACGATGAATGTTACAGTGTGCCTTAGGGCTATTTATATATAATGGGGACCA
>JAHWFO010060973.1:348009-452726 GCA_023313115.1 Rhysida immarginata | reverse complement strand
GCGTGGTGACTGCGATACTGCCCCTCTTCTTTGTTTTATTCAACAGGACTATTCGTTTCGGTGTTTGGGTGGATGGAAGGTTCTTGTAATGATGTGCATACCGGGCCTTCCAGTCACAGACCTCCCAGTTTCTAGGAAACACAAATACTTTACTGCAATGGTCACTGAAAACCTTGTGGTAATCTGCAAATGTTAAGATCGTGTCCTTTGGTTTGAGATCTTGACGTATGCGCCCGAAAAGCCTGTCATACGGCAAGAAATTATGCCCTCAGACGGGAAATACCATCATCACACTCTGTATGTTGTTGGGCGCTCCGTACAGCCAACTCTGTAGCATGGCTAGAATAATATTGTTTTTGTTTTGGCCGCCGCAAGAACGACGTGTCTGATTGAGTCGAAATCCGGATCATGGGGGAGAACTTCACTGAGATAATGGAATACAGCCCTGGCTACTTCGTTGCTGCCTCGCTCGGACTGGTTCTCCGTCCAAGTGTAGGAGAAGGAGTGGTCGGAGGACATGTCGCACAACCTAAAGTTTTAGAGGCCAAGCTGACGTGAATAAAATGCCTCTTGAATTGGCAGCTGTAGATCAGAGGCAATAAGCTTTACATCTGGAACAGTCTTCTTCTTACGAAGAATGGCGTAGAAAGCCTTCGCTCACAGTCTGTGATTGGCTAGAAAAATTAGCACTATTTGCACCGAACACAGCGATGGAATTAACTTATTTTGCACCGTCATGCTAACTTTCCCCCACTCATACTAAGAACCTAACCAACATGTAGGAATCTATGACGTCAAACGTCACCATTAGTTGTTGCAAATTAATTTAAAATTGGATTTAACTTGTTTTGCAAAGTCACTCTTCATATGACCAGATGGCTCTTCTAGATTCCACCCCGGTAACTCCGATCCTTAAAAGGTTTTTATTGCAAAAATTAAAAACAGTCAACGGAATATAGAAAAAAAAGATATATTTAATTATTCTTTAAATACGACAAATAGGGACTATAAAAATATGCAGAAATGAAATTTAGAATAATATGCAGAAATATCTGACTTTGTATTCTAATTTCTTTTGCGCATTATAAAACTTATTAATTTTTCATATAACATTCAAAATCAAACAATCGCTTTATTATTATCTTTAAAATGCAAAATGTTTAAGTCAATAATTGGAGAAGTTTTAAAGGTGTTAATGTTTCTAAATTTTCTTCTCCTAAGGAATTATTACCTCCTCTGTTTGTGAAAAACAACTGGTAAGCGTGGTTTGCAGGAAAGCGACGAGCTGCTGCAGTGCAGTATTGCGCATGCGTGAAGGCAAGGTAACTTCCGAAGATATAAGGGGCTGTAAAAATTGGGAGTGTAGGGAGGGGTAAAGGGAGGGTGACTGCGAATTCGACAGAGGTTGTCCGCAGATATTGGACATGGCGCGCGTGCAACGACTTTATTAGGCGCCGCCCTTTGACCTCTGCAACGGAGAATCCCTCGTGACGGTTTCACTTCCGCCAAACGGAAATCCACAGGAGGATTTCGATTCTAATTAAAGTAGAAACGAGAGGTGCTATAAAACTCCAAAATGGGCTGCATTCGATGCTGGGCTCGTAGCGATTACCAGGAACGCTGCTTGTTGATTGTCAAAGTGATTTTGCTTGTTTACTGAAGTTTGGCTTATTGAAAAGAAAACAACGCTCAAAGAATAAACATCATAAATGGAAAAAATAATAATAACCGCTGGATTTAAATCTGAGAAATAAGTATATTATCCTAACAGAACGGCTTTAAATTTCGGGGACATAGGTTAAAAAAATAAAAAAAAGAGAACAAACTTTCCTTAATGAAAATATTAAATAAATATAATAAATCAACTACCAAAACTGGCTTTCCATCGTTGGTTTCCCTTTAACTGTTTCGGCTTCTTTCTTCGTTTGGTATTCTCTCTGAATTCGGGCGGAATTGCAGAAGAATCAGTCAACGTTCCCCGACCACAATCCCAACTACCCCCACCCTGTCTGCTTTTCCCATTCTTTTCCTCGATCCGTTTCATTCCCCCTTAACCCTTTCGTCCCTTTCCTTCCCTTTTCTTCAAACGGGAAACTTGCGAGAGGAAAGGTCACCACATAGGCGTGCCTCTACCTTCGTCTGCGTCTCCACCTGTGGAACGAAAGAACGCTGAAAATTCAAAGCGGCAACATCAAAAGCGCTCTCCTTAAAAGGCGGCGAAAAACTGCGAAAAAGGTGATCTTTTCTGAAGATAAAATAAAATTAGGAAGGCTAGGATCTTCTACCAATAATATTAGATTATAACTATATCCAATGTAGATCCCATAACATTAAAGGTGAACAGATGTTGGCGCCGAAAACAAATTGATCAAAAATTATTTAGAAAAGATAATGATGAAGTCTATTCTTATTTCACCTTTAAAGGAGTTTTCTTTCCCCTTTAATATTTAGAAAATATAAAATCAATTGAGATGCTAATGATTTTACAATAAGCGGCCCGACAAAGATCCTCAACTCGTCTTTTAATTTCAAAAAAATTAAATATCTGACTTTTTTTTTAGTACAAGACGTTCCATTAAGAGCAAATTTATAATAATCGAAACGCAACAGGATTATTAAATAGTGGAAGAATGAATAGTTACTTAATGGTTTGACTATGTCCGTCTATGTGTCCCCTACATGTATTCTACTTTTTTTTTTTACTTAGAAAGTTGAAATGTAACTTACTATTATTCGTTATGTAGTTTCGTTTTGATTGCCCCGCTGGAATCGGAGTTACGAAGGTGGGAGTTACGAAGATGGGGAACTAGTAACGTCTTCAAATGGCAACATACAGCATGTGATATATCATTCAATTGGAAATGATGAGAAACGTAAAACGATAAAATTATTTTTCATTTTCTAAATACTACGTTCGAGAATACCGGGTTAAAAAGTGTGTATGAAAGTGGTAAACAATAGACGAATTCTGGGCTTACGCTATTTTCCTATACCATCCTCAGGGGGATTAATTTCTTGTTAAGTATTCATTTCCTATCGCTTAAGGGCTTAAGGATGGTTTTAATAACACAGGCCAACAAGAAATAAGTTTTTAAAAACTTTTTTAACGTTAAGAGCCGACTTTTATGCTGCTTTTGTGTGCTGAATCTGTATCTGATCTCAGTTTTTTCCTATCACTCACACATTTTTTGTTTTTCAATGAAACATTTTAAATTAATAAGAGTTTGCGGCCTGATAAATTTCCTTGTCGACCTAAAATAGGAATAATTTAACATCGCAGCCGCTTCTCTTCACAATCATTACTTTAACATTGCAGTCTCATGTGCATAACAGGGCCGTAGCCAGGACGTTATCTTGGGTGGGGGGGGGGCGATTTTCAAAAATTCCGGATCTTTTTTCAAAAATTCCACTGAGTCGGACCTTTTTCCACATTTGGGAGGCGGACCTTTTTCCATAATGGGTTGGTCGTCGACCCCCCCCGGCCCCCCCCCCCGACTACGGGTCTGCATAACTTAGAAAAGTAACGTGATAGAAAAAATCTAAAAGCAGGTTCGGATTCAGCATACTAAAAACCACAAGAACAGGGCAAATTCATTCAAAAAGTTGACTGGCGTTTCATCGTTGACTGGTGGAATTCAAAAGACCGTACCCGATTTGTATCAAAAGTGCTATAACTAAGTAACTGTTGATGGCAGCTGAACGACCTGCCTACCATTGAAAAGAAGGGATCGTCTGGTTTGTTGAAGTTGCCTGTAGAGGTCTCCTCAGTTTCAGTTGTTTTCGATATGGCGAATCAACAGAAAGCGTTTTGCGTCCTACGCTTCAACAAGTGCGAATCAGCGATAACCTTCTAGGGCGAATTTCGCATAAGATTCTGAACGAGAGCCCCTACTGATAAGAACATTAGAAAATAGCATCAAACGTTTCAAGAAATGGGTTGCTTGTGTAAGCGGAAATGCACAGATCGACCTTGTACGTCTTATGAAAACATCAATTAACGAGTAGATACGTGTCATGTAGTCGGAGAGGGCCATTTTGAATATCTGTAAATCACCATTCAAAGCTTGATGATATGAAGCTTGAATATTTTGTACTTTACAATTTTTTTGTACTGTTACTCACTGATGAAGGAGACAGAGAGCTTCGAAATGTATATATGATTTTTTATCTTATAAAATTTATTTATGTGGAATAGTGGTTTCTTTTCTTCTTCTGTTGTTAGCCTAGTGCCCACGTTTTTACTGTCTTATGTTTTACATTATAAATACAATATTTTGAAATCTGGTACGGAATTTCTAATCACCTTGTATACTCAACATGATCAGCGATAATGAACCCAAAACAAACTCAATTAAAAAACATTCATGAAATTATGTAATATTTAACTATTAACATTAAAGAACAATGTAAAGTAAAACTATGTATAAATACAACAGATACAATTGAAACAATACTTTATGACAAAAATTATTTTAGAAACTTTTTAGTAACACTAATCGGCAATAAAAATAAACAGACAAAAACGCGTGTCTATTCCTTATAATAGCCAAATAATAAACGTTCTTTCAACACCTTAAAAAAACAATATTCAACTTGTTTTAATAATCTAGTTCATGGTCTACACAAAATTATTATCAGATAAATACAAAATTACATGTAATAATTGCTCTACGGTTTATTATGGTCAGACGTCAAGAAACATCAATACGCGATGGAAATAACAGATGGCAAATATCCAATACGCTAGAGTGGAATATTTAGCGATCGCCACAGGCAGCCAATCAGAAGAGAGCGGATGCTCTGATCGGATTGGGTGGGATCTGGGCACTTTCTCGCTCTAGCGCGCCAGAGCTAGACTTTTCTGTTTCAAACAGAAAACTCTCACCGACACAAGTTTCGCAAAGAAAGTTTAGAAATGATTTTTTCTATCCAGTACAAAAGATTGTTGGATCCATTTGAAAGTAACACAATACAAAAAGAAAATTCAGACAATTTGCTCAACCAAGATCCCCGGAGCTATGAACGACTCGAACCTCATTAAATGGCTTACGTCAATCAACTTAATGAAAACCAACACATAATGAAAACCAATAAAAACAGGAGACTAGTCCAACTTAAACGCTCATTGGACTTTATTTCTTATCTTTCGTTTCCGGTTTGAAATCTCCCTACTTTTTATTTACCTTAGTTTTATTTGATTGTGAATCACCGCTGAAGATGGCAACTTTTGTATTTGGGTAGCGACCCTATAAGTGGATCAATTTCAACAAAAATAAACACTGGAAAAAATAAGCTGATAATTGCCTTGAAATCATGCTCATTATTTAACGGTGCATCAGATTCACACATAGAAAAAAAATAATGAATTGATAATGAAAAATAATTTAAAAAATTATTGTTCTGTGACCTCCAACCATGATCCACTTTGCGTGAATTGGCCTGCAAATTGAACCACATAAAAACTACATTGATTTGACCACATATTCAAAGGCGAGTAAGTTTATTCTTTTAAAATACATTTTCCACATTTAAATAAACATTTACCGCTAGATCCAACGGAGTATTCATGACCACACGGCGCAGTGGATCCAGTTTATCATTATGGTGGTAGAAACATCATAAAAACTTCCGCCACAAAATCCATAAGTGTCCTGATCATTTGTAGAGTTGTTTCTGGTTGATATTTGGTTGGATCGTTTGTTAGTTGTAAGCTTTTCATAAGAACTGAACGACCCACTCTTCAGGACGGTAGATGATCCACGTTAAATAAACAGGTGCCTCTTTACACATGTGAACATTTAAAAATATGCAAATGGCTCCCGAATCATGCTTTCCGTCCATGTGCAGCCAGGCATTTGCACATTTACGTATCAAAATATCTCATTTATATCATTATTCTTTACTGAAATGCTAACGGTTAAACTTATGGTCACCTTAGTAGACACGAAAATAGCTTACCATAAGGAAGCAGGCGACGATGATCACAATTTTATTTTCTCACTTAAGCGGTCACGACGAAGCTTACGAAGCTGCCACCAGCAAGTTCAAGCTGGAAGACCTACATTACCTTTTAGCGGCAGTTTATGAAAATGAGTCTATGGAGAGCTTTGAATCTCAAAGCTTAGCGTGATCCACTTTATTAGCCCGATCCAATTTATGGGTCGCTACCCTATACGAAATATTGTTGTGTAATAAGAGGTAATCTTTTGTATTAGTTCAAAATCCTTTGGTTTAGGCACTTGTCGGTTCGTGGGATCAGTTTGAATATTCCCTCCTGGTCTGAAGTGAATCGTCGGTCTCCTAGATGCTCCTTCAAGTGAGGAAAGACGTGAAAGTCGCTTGGAGCGAGGTCCGGGCTGTAGAGAGGGTGTTCGATGATGTCCTAGCGAAACTGCTTCAACAGCGTGGTGGTCTGCTGGGCTGTATGAGGTCGCGCGTTGTCGTGAAGGAGCATGATGCCCTCGGTGAGAAGTCCTGGCCGTTTCATCCTGAACAAGTCCTGGCCGTTTCGCGACAACGTGGCTGAACACGCAAAGACAGGATTTTTTACCAGAAGGAAATATTCAAACTCATCCCACGAACCGACAAGTGCCTAAACCGATATGGAGACTATGTCGAAAAAATAACCTAATGTATGTACTGTCAGTTGGCTGTATTGTTTGTATGAAATAAAATGTACACGTTTCACCGCAGGCTTTTTAATCTTACTTTTTGATCACTCTTCGTATCTATTTAACAATGATTTAAATTATGGTCCACAGCATTTGAGGAATGCTTAATTCTTGGTGTTTTTTCAATTTATCCAAACGTTTAGAAGATAGAGGCAGTGAAAGTGTGGTGTGTTTGGATTTATAGAGAAAAGGCATAAAATAGTAATTGCTCCTAAACACAACCGATTATAATCCAAATAAACCATACTTTTAGTGCCTCTGTCTCCTAAAGTTGGATCAATTGAAAAAACACTTAGAATAAAACATTTCTCAAATGTTATGTACAATCTGAAAATAACATTAAATATAGGGGTTTCCATTGCATATTTCAAAGTTGATTTCCATATTCGAAAATGGCAGTGGTTTTTTTAGGAAATAGAATACACATATAAGGACCCCTCACATAAAAGTAAATAATTCCTCCATTGAAAATCCTCTGTCAGATTTTTATTTTAGAAGTTTGCTATTGGTTCACTTTAGGTGAGACGCCGTATATAATTTATGAAAACCGCATGATAGATTTTCAGCTGACAAAAACAATATGCAAAAAGAAAATACTCTAAAATGCATGAGTATCTCAAGTGTTTAATTAAATATGTGAAGTACATGGAATAAATAAAAGGAAAAGAAAGCACTTCGAACTGCTCCTCTGCACCCTCTTTTCTTCATCTTTCATCTGGCATGTGCTCCTGAATTTGAAATATTTGAACTTTATGAAGGTATGCCAAGTTTACCACGAGATGGAATCTTCATGTCGAGAGTAAATGAAAGGTAATAGCTCAAAAGGCATCTGAAAATGAAGGATTTTTGGGAGAAATTTCCCCCCCACGACAAGCAGCTATTACGGCCATTTAAAGGTAGGCACGACTTAATCGCCCTGTGGAGGCATTATTACGCATCCGTGAAAAAATGTCAGGCTTTCTCCAATATTATCCTTTTTGGCGAAATGAATATACTGGATACTCGAAATGACATATATTAATAAAATTTAACTTCCTAAGCATTAATAGTTTAGTCTATCATGTACAACATTTTAGTACATTTAATCAAGTAGATCAGGAGAAGAACAATGAAGTTATTTACTAAAATACACAGCTGATCCCCTTAAAATAAATAAATATCTAATAAATACTAAAAATTTCATATATATTGATCCCCTTTCTCTCTTAAAGGATTTCATTTGATGCCTCAGGAAAAACCTTAAGAAATTATACGACAAGTTTAAAATCAAATCTCAAAATATTTAGCCAATATTTTTTGTGCATATATTAGAATAAAAAATAAATGATATCATATTGCAACAGCTGTTGTCTTTTCCGAACATTTCGATCGCTGAAAGTTATCGTAGCAATTAACACGTAATTACGTCCATGTTTAATTGTCATTATAATTCTTGGTCTGCGTACTTTTTCTTATTGGAAAAACAGTACTTCAGCTGTCATTTCTGTTATAGAGGAAATCATTGCAAATTTAATTTGCCAATGAGAGTACATTCCAAGTTTTCGGTATTCTGTTTTAATCCTCAATTTGACTACGTTGCATTCGTAAGCTCATTAGAAATCAATGATATCAGCGCATTAGTATTCTTCCGACAACACGATCGATCTCTTTAAAAGTTGTAGAACTAATTTTATTTGGCGACATCTATCGATAGATTCTATTCTCCGTCCTCTATCCTCTTTGGCTTTCAGCGAAAAGGTGATGAAACGCGAGAATGTAGAACATTTTTCTGTGTATGTTTGTGTTGTTCGTACATGCATGCCATGCATTGGTGAACATTGCTATAAGTAATCGTGTGCGTGGGAAATGCACAAATAATCAAAACGGGCTAGTTGGAAATTCCGCTGAGCCAAATGACTTCGTCTTTAAAAGCAGGCTTGCTGCAATATAATCATCTCCTCTGTAGCTATTTTATTAAGGAACACTATAGCAAAGTTATATTTCAAATATTAACAAAGTTCCGATTTTTAAATATGCAGAACTTCACGAATAATAAAAAAGGTGAATTCAGTTAGACTCTGTCGACTTTCCTGTCATCCTTTACGCGAATAAAAAATTAACCCGACTGATTCCCGTCTACCTGTTATGCTAAGCGACATTCAAGTAAGCTATCAGTGTGAAACATATTTGATGTTTCAGACAAATGACCAAACCAATTGCGGATTTCCAAAAAGGTTATAGAAAAACATTCCGATGCAGGATTTAGTGCCCCTGTCATACATAGAACAGCGCAAGAATCATTTATCTAAAACCGTAGCGAACAGAAAAATCACCAAGTACTATTTAACCTTCCTGCTAAGTTCACCCAGAAAAATAACTCGGATGAGAAAACTTTCTAGTCGACCACTTGCCACACCCAGACAGATTCATCCAATAGCTGCCTCAGAAAATTTACCTGCGCAGAAGCCATGAGTACCTGTGGTAATTGTTAATAGAACTATTCATCGTAACTTAAAGCTCCGAAAATTTCATAGAGCCCTTATGCTTGGCCTCACTAAAGATTTCAAGTTATCGTGGAAACGGCGGACGGCCAGACAGATGACCGGACGGATAAACGTACAGACCAAGCGTGGTTTCTTATACGAACATAAGCTCTAACATCTTATGAACTAGAAAAGATATAAACGTGGAATTAGGAGATTTAATTACGCTTGCAAAGTATTCTAAATAAAAAGAAGTTTCAGATTTCTAATCTAGAAAAAAAATATGGAAAGGTGAAACTCCTGATTTGCTTCCATTAAAGGATCTTTTGCTCGACTTGGTGAGGG
The DNA here is from genome assembly GCA_023313115.1 of Rhysida immarginata. Taxonomy (NCBI): domain Eukaryota; kingdom Metazoa; phylum Arthropoda; class Chilopoda; order Scolopendromorpha; family Scolopendridae; genus Rhysida; species Rhysida immarginata. The sequence goes on along the minus strand of JAHWFO010060973.1, from coordinate 443,248 downwards.
CATTGCCGAAATTTTAGCTTTTAAGCAGATACACTTAACGATTTACATACTGGTATTTTTTAACCGTTTCTAGTAACTATTATCATTCAATGACACTTCAGCGCAGAATACTTGGCATAACCAAGTACTTCGTGATGGTGGCGTTGTTTAGGACATATTACTTTCTTCGAGAATGCTTCCTTCCGGTTCGTTAATTAAATCGTAAAAGATCCGTTTTCCCCCTCTCACAAATTAACCATGGGAAATCGGCGAAATGAATTAAACATTCAAGTGCTCTTAATTGCAAAAAAGGATAAGAATTTTTCAAAGAATTTTTATTGCGTTTTTTCTCTCTTCCTCCTTAATCCCTTAAGTCTTAATCATTTATTTGTGGAGGCTGGGAAAGGGGAGAATGGAAACAAAAAGTGATTAAGAAATCTTCAAAAATAGCGTAATGAATGCACTTTATTTAATCTCGAATCAACTGCAGAAACCACAGGGTAATGAATTAAAATCCGGAAGAAAGGAAAGCTTATAAAAAGAAGTTTTTCTCTTGCAGATTTTCTTGTATAAGAACCAGCTCTCATTTTTTAAGTTAAAAAAAAGTTTGAACTTTAGGCGGACAAACAAGCTCAATTATTATTACTGTTTCAAGGGCTGCGTCAAATATATCGCAGAGATGATGATCGCAGAGTGGTTAAAATATTCATATATAAGCATATTAAAAATCTTTGTGGGAAAGCAACTTTGTCTGTATATTCTTTTATGAAATTAAAAAGAACTCATAATTACCAACTGATAAGTCATACTAGACTTGAAAACATGTTTGGATACTTTTTATTTTCGTTAAAATTAAAAAAACTGCCATCACTTGTTCTTCACAACATCACCAACTTTTTTTAAACAACTGCATAATTAATTATATCTTTTGTGCTTAATATACCCTCTTTCGAGGCATTACTCTTCGTTTGTTCTTACACGAGAAATTTGTCTTTATAATTCTCTCTCATCTTGTTCCACTACTTTGTGTGGAAAATGAAGTTCTAAAATTTCACGTGTAAAGCAATATTGGTGCACTCGGACTCTTAAAATATCCTCAACGTGTCCAAATATTCTTTGTAAATAGATTTTCTATGACTTCGCGGAGCTTTTGGTATGGTGAACTGTTTTGCTAATAGATGCCCCGTTCTCATTGGGGAAAAATATAGTCCTGAATGAACTGCACTTGTTGGCAACATTTGCTGAGATACGCTATGCTGTTAAGGAATCATTTTTAAGTGTACAGAGGCATAAACCCTGCCGTGAAAACATTCCCCATACCATAAAACTGATACCATCAGCATGCAATGTTATATCATGAGACATGAATATTGCCTCGTGCTTATTTTCGTCAAATCCTGATTTTACCATGTGCAGGGTATAAACAAATGTGAATTAACTTGACCTGGTAACATGACATAATAAAGGATGCAATGACTCGGGAAAGTTATTCAAAATGATTATTTGCTGTATTTTGCCTTACTGTGGTATTTCGGTTAGCTTAAAGAGAAGATAAAGAACTGAAGAAAATTCTTCAAGCATACCAAAATTACAATATAAAAAGAGAATGAAAACTCGTGGTTCCTGGATCGAATTCAGGTCGCTTAATTTTTCTTTCCCTTTTCTATATTTTAACTTCGATTTTGAAATGTCTTCTGTGACCCATGTCAACACCTCCTGGAGAGAAGGCCTGTGGACAAAAGGTATATACATTTTTACATCATCATCAAGCGGCCAAATTTTGGGCTTATTATTGGTAGAAATACGATTAACAATAGCCGCTTGATGATGATGTAACAATATATACATCTTTTGTCCGCAGGCCTTCTCTAGGAGGTGTTGCCCATGTCATCAACAACCTCTTTCGCCCACTGTAGTTTCAAGCTGTACATTTTCTGTGTTATGTCTTCGTTGTACTCCCTAATACTGTTGCATCGCAGAAAAATGATTGTTTGGCAAGTATTTAATCCTAGCTCTTTGAGCATCCACAACCACTCTCGTTCGAAGTTACTCAAATCATCCCAGTCGATCATTCCGCTATATTATCGCTGTACAAAACTGACTTTTAGCATATATTATTTGTTATCCACGTGATCCTATCATTTACATGGAAGCATTCAGATTATTTTTGTAAATAATAAATCATTCATTTATGTTTTCTATACAAGAATAGCGTGCTTCTATTTGAGAATTTCCCATTTTCTTCAAAAGAAAAGACAATGTCTTATAAACGTTGAACATATCATATCTTGTTGCGAAAATACTACACGATTTATGTTTACGTTATTTTTGATGTTTTTAATTAAATAGTCCAATTTCTGTATAGAAAAAAATCCTTTTCTCCATTAAACCTTACATTTGAAGAATTTTCAATCGAGGAAGAAATATTTCACCAGTAAAAGCAATTGAATTAAAAAACCCAAATTGAATTGATTCTCATTAGAAACCAAAACGCAAAACTCTCGCGTACAAAGCAGGAATTGAATTCCTCTTAAGGAATGTATTCACTAGTTCGCATTGCGCAAAAAAAAGGAAAGGAGGATGAAAGCTTGTTTTCCAACGAGATTAGAGCTAGACCCGAAGAATTGTAATTGCGATGTGGTCTTTCCTTTTCGTTATTCTAGTTGGTTCCCACTTTACTGCTTACTGTTTACATTTTAAGTTTTTTAAAACATAGAAAGTACATGCGCTCTTTGCATATATTTATGGCGCATTACTTCAAGGAAAGGGGCCTTGTAACTGAGTGGTTAAAGCATGTGTATTTTTTAATGTTTCTTATGACTCAATGATAGACTCTGCATCAAATTTAATATTTGAACTTTTTTTAATTTTCTTTATTTCCAGAACGCTCGACTTATTACTTAAAAACAGCCAGGAGCATTTTCAAATTAAAAACGCTCTTTTTTATTTTCTCAGGAGACAGCACGAAGCTCATAAGCGAACGAAAAAAGATCCCCTAAAATATGGGAATTATTATTCTCCAGTACTTTAGAAAGCACTTACTAATAATAGAAGCAGATGAAAATCATCATGACAGAAAAGTTTTTTTTCATATTAAAGAATTAACGATAACTTAATGAAAAAAAATTCGTTGCATAATCGTAAAGAGCACAACACCTTACACATGGCATTTGTCTAAACAGCAAATGCGCAATAATAATTAGGTAAATGTAAACTGTGACTTGACCGTATGATATTTTAAATGATTTCGATCAGCATTCTGTTTGTTTTTGCTATCTTCTTTTTTCCTTCAAGTCATTTCCAAGACCTACTGCTAGGATTCCATTGCAATGTTTATTAATGGGCAGCAATAAACAGGAGCGATACCACTTGGCATGTGGCCAAAAGCCCAAAGATTAATTGTTCTCGTCCCTTCACGTTTCCATCGGATCGAATGTTGAACAGAGAGAATTCCTCGCTGCAACAATATGGTGTATATATGTGGGTGTGCGCGCACCCTCGTTTCATCCAACCATGGTTCAGAGGGCCTCAGGCAACGACTGCGGAGCCACGAAATCGAACAGTTGCCAAAAACGATAATCCAACGCATCACAGTTTATACGATGAAGAAGACGTCATTGCCGCCTTGAAAGCAGATAAAAAGAGATTATTCACTTTCGTTCTTTTATAGCAAGCGCTAAGTTCATATTATAAAATATTTCTCTAAAGCTATCAAAATATTAAAACAATTATACACATTTACGGTATTCCTTGGCTCCTGAAAGAGCTTGGAAATTTTTGTGCCTTTGTCGTCTTAGAGAACAAAAGAGGATAGTTAAATGTGAAATCTCATTTAAGATATCAAATTTTCGCTATTTCATCTCATTTGCAATTAAGTTATCTTTTGCAATTGATCCTTATGACTGGTAATAGTGATCACCGGTTTATTGACATGAACAAAATTCTATTATGTCTGATTCCTATAATTCAAATTGGGATGAAATGAATGAACATGTTTTTTATCTTTAATCCAATGAAAACATTCCGCCTAAATCTCACAAAGTGAATTTCATAACATTAAATCAAATAAACCATCAAAGAAAAACATACTGAATCAGTTGGAATGTGCAAGGCTTAATTGGACTATAAAAATCCCATTTATTAAGGAAATCGTAAAATTAAAAATCTCAAAAGTACAATTAACTTCAATTGTGGATTAATTTGGATCCCAGCTACAGCTTCATGTAAAATAGGATCAATTTACGATTAAAATAAGAAATAATCCTCCCGAGGTCATTTACTTTTATCCACTTATCTACACTTTTAACCCCGAATTTTTTAATCAAAAAATTGATTTCCTCGAACGTAGTATTTAGAAAATGTAAAAGAGCTCTATCTTCTTTCGTTTCTCATCATTTCCGAGCAAATGACATATCACATGACATATGTGGCCATAATTCTAAAGCCAAATGACTGCCACCTATACAACTCCGACCCACTGGAACAAACTTTTTAGTAATGCAGAGTTACAGAGAGTTAGGCAGTTGAATTTGATCACTTTACTTACGCTTACACACGGGATACTTTCCGCCTGTGAATGTGTTTTGTTTGTTCCACATGATGTCCATCATTCTTAGGCACTGCTCGACATCGTCGTTTCCATGCATCGAAGACGTCAGGTATCTTATCGGGGGTTATTGTGTTCCATATGTCTGTACAAACGTTTTAAAGTCCGTTAATGATGATCGCCCTTTTCTTGAAAAGTTTCTGCTTCAGGTACCCAAAGCCGATAAAATCTAAAGGTGAGCAATCAGGAGACTTAACAGGTATGTGCTCATTCTCGATAGCAGTTATCCCTGTCCGCAGGTTCAGATCTCTGAAGTACTGCTGGGTTTTCTTGGCGGTATCTCTTGTTGCTATGTTGTGATACACAAACACTTTGTTAAGGCAATCAGGATACAATTTGGGCAAGTGGGCTTCTAACAGTGGTTTCAAAATGCGCTCAACATACTTGTAGTACTCTGCATTAGTTTTGACAGCTTTCGGCACCTGGATAAGTGGGAAGGGCCCAAGCCCCGTCAAAGCACCGACGATCATGAAGCCAACTGGGAATTTTTCAGAACATTGCGCCAAACACGTGTCTGGCATCTCATGTCCCCTTCGGATGTAACAAATACGCCGATCACTATCGCATTAATTCATATAGGCCTCGTCTAAGGTTACAACAAACTCAGATTTTTCACCTGCCAGATGGTTTTCATAGAGGCGTCTTGCGTTGGTCTTCCTGTTCTTCATGTAACGTTCAGTAAGTTTGTGCACCTTTGCTTTTTAAGGTTTTAGCATCATCTAAACCCTTATTAACGACGGTACAGATGTATGTAACATGTATGTCACACGCCATAACTTTTGAAAGGATTGATCTAGAGGTTTGAAATTTTCTACACACGTAGGCCCTATATAGAGGACGGAGCTAAAAAAATGACTTAGTTTCGAATCTGCAACCCGAAACATTGAATCATGATAATGTTTTTAGATGCAACAAATTAATAAATGTTTTATACAGTACATAAACCTTATATTTATTTATCAATGGACGAGTCTACAGAATCATGCACATCGGTAATACTGAAGTATGAAATATAAGCACGAGTATCGAGTCTCTCGAAATGTCGAGTAAACATAGTGTCTATACTGAAGGTTCCTCTCCTTACTCGCGTCTGTGGTCACAATCGAATGCGGGACAACAAACACGGCACGTGTAAGCTTTTTGCAGTATCTAAAATCTTAAAAAGAGTGTATTTTGTATGACGAAAAATTAAAATTATTCACCCATAACGCTCTTTTTAGCCGGAAAGTTATTCTTAACTATAGAGAGGAAGGAATTTGTAGAAATAAATTAAGCACCTCAAAGTACATAGAAATTATGTAACCAGGACGTAAATTATAGATAAGTTGAAGGCTTCAAAAACCATCAAAAGATCTAAATGTTTCAAAATAATAAATTATTGTTTATAATAAATATATTTATTGTAATGGAAATGACTTTATTCCAATACACTAGGATTCTTTAGTCTTCATTCAAAACGCTGAAAACAAAACAGTAGGCCATTACATGGCTAGGTAAGAGAGCGAAGTATAGTTGCGCTATCTGTTGCCATACATAAATTTATTTCATAATATCTCTGTAGTAAAGATTTAAACAAGAATGATTTTACCGCCAAAGCGGATAAAGGGAGCACATTTTCGTGTTATACCATCATACATGGTTATATGGAATTAACCAACATTTTAAAACACTTTAGAAAAAATATATAAATATGAAAAATAAATTGTAAATTACTATTTATGTAAACAATTGTATAGAGAGAATTTAAACAAATAAACTTGAAGAACTGAAAGGTTAAATGGAGAGTGAAGTTATCTATCTATATATATAAAGAAGGATGTTTGTGGGTCTGTGCGTCTGTGGGTCTGTGTGTGGGTCTGTGGATCTGTGTGTACGTTTTTTATACAAATCTACAGTTTTATTCCCATCTTGATAAAATTTCGCATACATGACCTTTAAAGCATGAGGAAGGTCACTGTCTACCTCAGATTTCGGAAAAATAATAAATATCGATAAAAAATCGATATTCATGGTTATGGCAAGGCATATTAATGAGAAATATCGCATGACCAACAATGCAAGGCAAAGTTGGTACAACAATAGGTATCAACAATGGTATCAGCACGCAATTCACAAACACACTGCATGAACCAACAATATATATCTCATGACTAACAATGAAAGGAAAAGTTTGTGCAAGTGTAATTATCCCGGGCAACGCCGGGTGCCTCTTCTAGTTCTTTATATATTTGGGCAAATAAAATTTTTTAAATTTGTAGGCATTCCCACATAATGTTAAACGAAGTGAGCCTCAATTGGTGAAGCATTATGTGTAAGCATATATTATTTTTTCATATTCAATTGCTAAAGTGTTTCTATGTTACCATCTACTGTTGAAGCAAGCGATTAACTACTACTAATAGCAATATGTCTCACAGCATTTAGTTTTAGATACTATTAAGCCCAACAGCAATATGCTCTTGATACAAATAAGCTATGGATAACAATAGGTCTAACAACTCGTAAGGAGTTGGTTGATATATACTACTGTTTATAAAAATCGCAACACCCTGATGGAATGGTCTAATCCATATGCAATTTGCAATATTTGCATACAATGGGTCAGAGTATAAATGATTAGATTTTCAGAGTAATTGCTTGAAAGAACACCATGCTTCGACGACGACGAAGGGTACCATATCAACAGCTGACAGACTTTGAAAGAGGACGCATAATTGGTCTGCGTGAAGCGGGATGGTCGTATCGTGACATTGCTGCTCGTGTAGGACGTAATGCAACGACAATTATGCGTGCATGGAGGCAGTGGAGCGAAGAGAACAGGGCACACCGAAGACCAGGCTCAGGAAGACCCAGCACGACGACACCGCGAGATGACAGACACCTCTATCGCATGTGTGTAGCAGATCGTACAGCCACTTCCACAGTATTAGCACAACAGTGGGGTGCTACAGTAGGCAGGACAATGTCTGCTAGCACTGTACGACGCCGTTTGATTTCCAGAGGATTGATGGCACGAGTACCATTGTTGCGGATTCCTTTGACTCGAAACCACCGGCGCCTCAGGTTGCAATGGGCCCATCAACCTCGCCTTTTTCCAAGCACATCAGACGCCCTTGTTCCCCTGGCCTGCTCGTTCACCAGAGATCTCCCCAATCGAACATGTGTGGGACAGGGTTGCTCATCGATTGGCTCGTCAGACTCCTGCAGCAGCAACTGTGGATGAACTGTATACCCGTGTAGACAGAGCATGGCAGGACATTCCCCAGGCTCTTATTCAGAGCTTGTTTGACTCAATGCCACGACGTTTAGAGGCTGTAATTGCATCCCACGGTGCTTTCACCCGATACTAATGTGACAATAAAACGCATTGTATTGACCTGAAAATCTAATGGTTTCTTTTCTGACCCATGATATGCAAATGCCCCAAATTTAAAGCAGATTGGGCTATTCCATCAGGGTGTTGCGATTTTTATAAACAGTAGTGTATTATACGCCCTATCTTAACACTGACAGTTTCCAAAGGTAACATATAGCACGATTAAAACATGTACTACTAAACAATTCCGACTATCATTATCTACGCGTTATATTCACTCATAACACGTTGTTACGAGTTGTTTGATATACAACATGACATATCTTAGCATTAAAAGTTCAGACAGTAACTAATGGTATCAAATGGTACCATTAGAACACGTGCTACTAAATCAATTCCCACTATATTATTTACTCGTTATATTCACATATGAGATGTTGTTACGAGTTGTTTGATATATTACCTGCTATATCTTAGCACTGAAATTTCCAGTAGTACTATATGATACCATTAAAACACGTACTACTAAACAATTCACACAATCGTTATTTATGCGTTATATTCATTCATGAGAAATACACGTGCACGTGCCACTAGACCAACATCTGCTATCACTATTTTTTTTATATATTCGTTCATGAGACGTCGTGACGATTTGTATGATATATTACATGCCATATCTGGTTATAGGAAATTGTTAAGGGGGTATCATAATGGTACCATTAGAGCACGTATCTATTCCGGCTATCTCACGTTCGTACTTGTTCGTGCTCTGTCCCATAGTAATGGATTGTGAAAACAGAGTGTAAAAAAGTTAATTCGTTTTCAAGTTATCGTAATAAATAATAAGCTCCGAACGAATAATAAAATTCTTTTGATTTAGAGACCGTTCTGCCCTTTCAATAATCGTCATTCACGTGCATCTTCCACGCGCACCATCTCATTAACGTTTAGAGCACGCGCAGACCCGAACCGAAGTGGTCAGTACGCCAGATACTTCTGCTAGTGTGCTATTAAAAACTGTTGCTCAGACAACAATGGTCACGTGTCTTTTCAGCACCGGCGTGTGCTTCAAGCCGGCGCCAACAATGGTTAAACGTGCATCAACAATGGAAAACTGTTTCCGTAACACTTTTTGGTGTCGGTTTTCGCATCACGTTTTTTGTAGATAGATGTCCAGCCTTAAAACATTATCATGTTAAAATATAGCGAATCCTCTAGGGTGGACCAAACCATGTGTTTTAGTGGTTTCCCCAACTGACTTCCCTTCATGTCTATGGAGTTTTGATTGCGTTTAAGCAATCTGTGACGTCGGAGTTTGACTGTTGACGTCAGAATTTAAAGAATTCTATTTGAAGTATAGCGAATCCACCCGCTACTAGAGTTTTAGCACTGTAATGTGAAATGGAAGACTTCACTTTATCGCGCTCAATGGGTAGGGATAGGTAGGGTTAAAATGCTTTAATTTTCTTAAATCCTGGCACTTCAACAATAGCCTGCAACGAGCGGTTGCGAACAGGCCTGAGTGAAAAAAAGCAGCTCACAGTTTGTACATGAGGGTATAAAGTATACTATCTCTATTACGTTCCTACCTGTTGAGCGCGTTAAAGTGAACTCTTCCATTTCACCTTACAATGTGAGAACTCTACTCGTAAAATTTTGATGCCATAACTTTTGAAAGGATTGACCTAGAGGCTTGAAATTTTCTACACACGTAGGCCCTATACAGAGGACGGTGAGAAAAATATAGCGAATCCTCAGGGGCCACTTGTATGAATTTCATGGATCCTTTTTTATCTTTTGAAAAAAAAGGGCAAAAGTCCTGAAATTTCGTAAATTTTTAGTGCGGTTCTAAAAAAATAAAACCAATACAGGGTGTTTCAAAATTATGTACAATAAATTTAGTGACATATTCTTCAGGTCAAAAGAAGACGAAAATGTTCTATAGCACTTTGTCTGGAAACGATTTATTTACGCGATACAGCCAACTAAACCCGTGGCTCCAAATTACAGGAATTGTTCAAAGTGCCCGCCACCAGCTCGCACGCACGCTTCGGCTCGTTGCATGAGCGACCGTCTGATGTCATGGAAGAATTCGTCGCCAGCATTACGAACGGTTTGGCATGCATTTTCAATTCGTTGTCGCAGATCCATAATGTTAGGAACTTCTGTGCTGTAGACGATCGTTTTCACATGACCCCACAGAAAAAAGTCCAAGGGATTAAGGTCGGGTGTTCTTGCAGGCCAGGCTACCGGTCCACCTCGACCTATCCACCGATTCGTGTATGCAGCATTAAGGTGTGCTCGCACAACATGGCTGAAATGTGCTGGAGCGCCATCATGCATGAACCACATGTTAGATCTTATCAAAAGAAGAACATCTTCCAGTAATTCTGGCAATGCATTCTGCAGAAACAAAAGATACGTTCGCCCAGTCAATCGTGGCGGCAACACATAAGGGCCAATTAAGTTATTTCCGACAATTCCACACCAAATGTTCACGGAGAAACGCTCATGATGCGCTCGAGCTCTGGTAACATTGTTTAGCATCTGCCCAATGGTGCTGGTTCTGAGAATTTACGATTCCTGTCCGGGTGAAGGTTGCTTCGTCCGTGAAAAGTATCTGGCTGAGACAACTAGGGTCTGCAGCATGACGATGTTGTATTCATTGGCAAAATCGTTGTCGGTGTGGATAGTCCGTTGGGTTCAGTGCCTGAACCAGTTGCAGGTGGTATGGATGCAAAAGCTGACGGTGAAGAATGCGCCAAACAGATGAGTGCGGAATGTGTACCATGGAAGAAATACGACGGGTGCTTGTCTGTGGTTCATCATGTATGATGTCAATTATCACATCCTCCTCATCCGGAGAATGTGCTACAGGCCGCCCTTGTTCTGTTTGACGGCCAAAGGAACCACGCTCTCTCAAATGTCTGTCGACAGATACAAATGTTCGGTTATTTGGCAAACGTCTATTCGGAAAGCGTTCTTGGTAGAGTCTTCTTGCTTCCACAGCATTTCCGTCCGCAAGACGATACATTAGGTGCATGTCAGTGTATTCTGCACTGGAATACGTGTACATGACTTTTTTTTTTTTACGTAAATCGTAATGCGTATGTCAAAGCACGCAAACGTTCTGAAATTGATATTCCTAGTGGATGTACAATAGTGAAACTACAGTAATGGAAACAACTAATGGAACAATCCTAAAGTAGGTTTAAATGGAACAAACCACTCAACCTAGTGTTGGGTCGAAACGCTGGAACTGCTAAAATATCGTCCACTAACTACCGTGCTTCCCTACTGTATGATATTGGATTACTCGCAAACATATCGTTTCCAGACAAAGTGCTATAGAACATTTTCGTCTTTTGACCTGAAGAATATGTCACTAAATTTATTGTACATAATTTTGAAACACCCTGTATACAAGAAAAGTGATATAAGCCTCTAGGGCGCCACCGGAGGTCCCGGGGCCCCAAATACAATTGAAGCGATAACATTTGAATGGAACGACCTAGGAACCTGAAATTTTGTATATTTATAGTGTTGTACTAAAAAAATATAGCAAATATACAAGAAATGTGATGTAGGCCTATGCGGCTCGCCAGAAGACCCTAAGGCCTCAAATACAAATCAAGTTATAACTTTTGAACGGAAAGGTCTAGAAACCTGAAATTTTGTATATTTTTAGTTTGGTACTAAAAAATATAGCCAATATAGAAGGTTTGGTTTGGTTTTTTGGTATTAACGTCCTTCTCAACTGCTATGGTCGTCAATATAGAAGGAAGCTTATGTAAGCCTCTTGAACCCCGCCAGTGGCCTCGAGGCACCAAATACAATTGAAGGCTAAACGTTTGAACGGAAAGGCCTAGGAATCTGAAATTTTGTATACTCATTGTGTGGTACTAAAAAAATATTACAAATATACAAAAAAAGTAATATAAGCCCCAGCAGAGCTCCAGAGGCCCCAAACACAAGCAACGACTTTTAAACGAAAAGGTCTAGAAATCTGAAATTTTGTTTACTTACAGAAAATTACTTAAAAAATTAGCTAATATACACAAAAAACTGGTATAAGACTCTTGGGTCTCGACATGGGCCCTGAGCCCCCATTCACAAATCAAGCTATAACTTATGAACCGGAAGTTCAGAAATCTGAATTCTTGCTTATTTATGGTGTGTTACTTAAAATTTTAGCTCTTATACACTAAAACTTATACTGAGAAGTCGTCTGGGGCCCTGGCAGGAGGCCTAAACACAAACAGAGCTATGTTTGAACGAATAGGCTTAGAAATCTGAAAATTTGTACACTTATAGCAGTTTACTAAAAAATTTAGCTAATATACAAGAAAAACTGGTATAAGGCTCCACAGGGGCCCTGAAGCCCAAATCACCAATAACCTCTAACATTTGAATAATAAAAAGGCCTAAGAAATTGGAGTTTTATATTTTTACAGCGCGTTACTTAAAAATTAGAGACAATATTCAAGGAGACTGGTATAGGCCTCGGGGCCACTGGCGGCCTCAAATACAATTGAGGCTTTAAAATTTGAACGGAAAAGCCTACGGTCCTGAAAGTTTGTTTAATCATAGTGTGGTATTTAAAATTAGCTAATCTATATTAAAAATTCTATAAGTCTCTTGGCGGGGGAGTTGCGGCCTGAATCTCAAATCAAGCTATAAATTTAAAACCAGAAACCTGAAATGTTTTATATTTATAATGTGTTGCTTAAAATTTTAGCTATTGCACACGAAAATTGATATCGTCCTCTGAGGCCTCGGCAGGGACCGCGAGGCTCCAAATACAAATCAAGCTATAACTTTTGTACGAAAAGGCCTAAGAGCCTGAAATTTTGTATTTGTGCCCCTCCACTTATTAGATTCACGAGCCGCTACTGCTCGTAACATTTTGATGCCAAAACCCTAACTAATTTTTTACGTGTTTCCAAGTGTAAATCCTGATGAATAATCCGTCCAAGTGTTCGCTGCGATACAGCTAACTTACGCGCAAGTTCATTTTGCTATGGGGGATTTGGTGTTTGCGCGGCATGTCGAATTGCACCAACCACTGCTGGTGTCCGAGTTGTTCGTACCCTCTAGTGATCCAGGTGTGCGCCCCTCCGCTGCGCGTATAATCCAGGAAAATCACTAAAAACGATTAATGTTTATCTCTTTCAATGAAATTTAATCTTTATCTGAAGATTCGTTTCAGAAATAAGCGAGATTAATGTATCTTGCCTTTGCTGTTTCTCCAAGAAAAAGCGTCTTTACACACCGCTACGTAAAATTCGATGTCTGGAATGGGGTTAAAAAAGAACGCAACTGAGTCTTCTAAAAGTAAGATATTTGAAATGTGTTTGAAGAAAAAAGCAGCTGCGTTCGTAACTTGCAGTGCTCTCTATCAAGGTCAAAATGCAAAATGGTAGCATCTAATGTGACGTTCAAGACAAGAGTCCAGAGCAGTGATGAAATTCATGTTTTTGAAAGGGACGGATGCCCGATAAATTCATACAGAGATGTCAATTATAACTGATTACCTTGGCTTTCTATCCCACTCTTTAGTACGATTTAAGCTCCGATATTTCAGCACTGACGATAAAGATCGTTCTTTGTGCGGGTTTTAGTCATTGAACCCGAACACATGGATGCCGCTCATAATTTGATCTTAGCAAATCGAACAATGTCAAATCCCAGGGATTTCTCGTGAACATATAAATTACATAATCCGAAAGCTCTCGGTCAAACGGGTGCCGAAATGTTCGAATGTCGATCAGAAATGCGACTGCATGCCGGCCTCAAGCACAATTTTGGATCGATTTTGACGGGTGTCACCGATGTTTTGGCTTCTATTGTCGCAATGAATAAAACTGTGGATTCATTCTTATGATCCTCAGACAAAAGATCAGTCTATAAAGCAAAAACATATAGATTATCTGTGGCCGCAAAAATTCCGGGCCCAGAAATCGGCCTCTAAGACGATGGCGTTCGTTTTCTTTGGAACAAATACGGAATACTGCTTGTGGGGTGCCCCGAAGGGTTTAACGATAACAGCAATCTATAACGCGTCACGCATGGGCAAACTAACGCAGGCGCTGATATAGATGTGGGGAGGAAAGCTCCAAATGGCATTTGTTTCTCCATAAAAACCCTCTTGACACACCGCGCTCATCAATCAGCAAAACTGGTTAACCTGCGCTCTGAAGTCTTGAAACATCCACATTATTTCCTGATCTTACCTCCTCGATTTGTTCCTAAATCGCAAAAACGTTTGAAGCGGACAAATTTTAGACGCTGGAGGATGCCATCTATGCTGCGTCTCTGTTTCAGCCCCAGCCTACTGACTGGATAGTTTAAAAAAGTTGCAGCATCTCAACAAATTGTATAAAAATTGAAAACTTCTTGGTTCATGATTTCTTCAAAAAAGCTAATAACTTATCAACACGCCCTCGTAAATCATCTACTAAAAGAATGCGATGGTATGTAATGAAGCGATGAAAGTGATCGGCAAAATCGACAGTCATGGTCAATGCTCGTATTTGTCGCCGCTTAACATCTGACAAGTCCGATGTCAACTGCAACTTGAAATCACAATTGAATTCGGAGTCCGGCGAAGAGCGGTGAAGATCAAAGAAAAATAATATCATATGGACCGTGCTACTACTAGCCTACTTCCCTAAGCCCCCGTCTGCTTTGTAAATTTGTCTTGCGCTGTAGTTATTCCTTTTATTTATTCCCACAATATCTTTATCACTTTCGTATTTCAAACAATTCATTCCTCCCCATCCGATTGTGTTCATTTTACTGCAGAATATTTTCTTTATCGACTTCTTTCAGCATATCTTCTGAAGTACACCCGACTGAACAAAGACTCTCTTCTCTTCATCTGAGGTTTGTTATGCTTGAGAAATTCTTCATCTAGCGCATTAGATGCAAATCTCGTTCACAACGGATATTGTTTGTGCGCATTGGCAAACTATAAAGAGGCTTTACAAATTTAACACTAAATAAATGATAATGAATTTCTGATTACAATAAAGAGGCACTTTAGAAAATACGCCCTTTCTAAAAATTAGGTTGGGGGTGAGGATTTTAAAATAAATTGAATTTACTTGAAAAAAAAGAACAGAAAAACATCTTAAAACATGCAAGTTAAGAAATAGATTGGACGATTTTTCATTTTAATTTCATTTTAATTTAATATTTCAGTGAAGCAATTGCTTCCGAAGCCCTTTAGGAAAATTCTCATTGTCAATTTTATTTCAATGACAGCCAGAGAAAAAATCGATAAATAGGGGCGGGGAGAAATGATAGTTTGGGTGCAATTCAGCTGTTCATGAAAACACTGACAAGCTGTCGGCACATCAAACGATAATGACAAATTAAATATTCAAAATGAACGACGATAGGACAGATTGATAAGCACAAAAAATTCTATTACAGCGGAGGAAGATCGACAAGAACGGCTTAAGTATTGAGATGATGGAATACCGAATGTAATGAAAGTTTACTACAAAAAAGTGGAAGGAAAAACGAAAAATGAGTATTAAATAAAAAAAGGTCTACGCGTATTTATACATATAAAGGAGTGAAATTAGGTATGCAGGTTCCTCTAAGCAAGATCAACATCACTGTAAAAATTGAGCCGAATTGTCCCAATAGGGTCGGAATTGTGGGGGTGGCAATCACTTGGTCTTTAGAACTTTATGGCAACGTAAAGGGTTTGATATATCATTCGATCGAAAATGATGAGAAAGGAAAGACGATAGGGTTCTTTTATATTTTCTAAATACAAGGTTCGAGAAAATCAATTTTGATTTAAAAAATGGGGGTTTAAAAATGCAAATGAAGGAATAAAAAAATTGATGAACTCAGGGCTTCCGCTACTTTTCTATACCTTCCTTGGGAGGCTTAATTTCTTGTTAATCTAAAGTAACGACATGATATATTCCATGTAATAAAATGTACAGATGGAATGTATTTAATTTCGATAAAAGTAAATTTCACTATTCGGATGTTAAAACTCACGATGACTTCTTGTAGATTCAAACGTTGGAGGCTTTTCTAGAAGAAATTCTACGCAGATGTTGACATTCGATGATAACACAGTTTTAATTGAAAATGGTTGTAAGATGACTGTTTAATAGGTGCCAAACGTTGGAGTCTCTTCCCATATGGTAAACAATCTCTCTCAGTCGTATGTGGTGGTAAATTATAAATTAAATAGAGCAACGTTAGTTCCTTAATTCTGTATGAATATGGAAATGATAATAATGAAAAAGAAATGCAAAATAAAATTTAATGTGATAAATAAATATTAATAATGTTTTCGTGGACAGTCAAGTCACATCGTCAGTTGTTTTATTGACTTAAATTCCCGTATTAAACAACTGCCGAGTTGACTTGACTGTTCACGAAAACGTTATTAATATTTAGTTATTACATTAAATTTTATTTTGCATTTCTTTTTCATTATCATGTTCATCCTCTGTATCCATACATAATTACGGAGCTAACCTTGTTCCATTTAATTTATAATTTACCACCACATCTACTGTGAGAGATTGTTTAGCATTTGGGAAGAGACTCCAAAGTTGGCGCCTACTAAAGAGTCATCTTACCATCATTTTCTTCTAAGATTGTGTTATCATCGAATGTAAATATCAGAACGTTGAATGTAGAATTTCTTCTAGAAAAGCCTCCAACATATGGATCTACAAGAAGTCATTGTGAGTTTTAACATCCGAGTGGGTCAAATTTATTTTCATCGAACTTATAATCGAGTTTAAGTTTATAGTACATTCCATCTGTACATCTTTTCACATGGAAAATATCACATCATTATTTTAGAATAATTCTATTTCCCATTTTTCAACTCAAGTATAAAAATATGAAATTTACCGTAAATTGGGGTTACTTGAACCCTGGTGGTCTACTTGGACCCAAATCAAAAAAAAGTTTCAAAGACGTTCCGAGTCTGCAGTTTTGAATGTATTGGTCTGCTGATAGATTTTTCTAATTGATAGCACCACTAGCTAATGCGTCACACTTTTAGAATTTTTTTCTGGCCTGACTGCTTTGTTCTGGTTGAGGTTAAAGCGCATGGTACCAAACGATCTTATTTTGTTACCCTACAACTTCCACCCTCATCTCTTTGAAAACTGCAGTTACACACAAGGTAAAGTGAACTTTAATTCCGTATATATTCCTGAAGAAAATAACATTAGCTTTAACTAGATGGAGTATGACTAAGCATAGAAAACTTAAAATGTATTGCATAGGGTAACACGAACCCTAATGTCCTCCAGCCAGCTCAAACATGGGTTAAAGTAACCCCTAGCCTCATTATGATGTTATTTTCAAGATAAATGATTAAAAATAAAAAAATTTTCAACTAAAATGTCTGGTAAGTGTTTCATCTCCAAAACGTAGGACGAACATGAACCCACTGTCCATTATAATTGCTTAATCCACTGCAAATATAGCGTGGGTTCAAGTTACCCCAGCCAGGGTTTACTTGAACCCAAATTTCCATAATTTATTACATATACAGGGTGTAACTAAAGGTGTGTTACAAACTTTGGGGAATAATAGAACTGGTCAAAATAAGCATTTTTTGTTCTATGAACATTGGTCCGCAACTGCATTGTTTAAGAGTTATAGCAACTGTTCAAAATGACGCCCTTCAGCGTCAATGCAGGCTTGCATTCGTCGCTGTACGTTGCAAGACACCCGTTGCAGCATCTGCTGGGAGTCCCTGATGTTGTCTGCTGCTACAGCCAATCGTGCGATGAGTTCCTCTACTGAATTAACCATTGTTTCGTACATCAGGGACTTTAGGTGGCCCCACACAAAGAAATCCAATGGTGTTAGGTCTGGTGATCGTGGCGGCCAGGTAACTGGACCACCCCGTCCAATCCAACGATCGCCAAACGTATCAGTGAGGAAGGCCCGGACATGCTGTGAGAAATGTGGAGGTGCACCATCATGTTGGAACCACATTACTTGACGGATGTTAAGAGGTATGTCATCCAACAGTTCAGGCAGCACCTCCTGAAGAAAGACGAGGTAGGTTTGTGCATTCATACGAGCTGGGAGAATGTACGGCCCAATGAGGCGATTGCCAACAATACCAGCCCAAACGTTGACAGAAAATCGTTGCTGGAAGCGCCTTGTCGAAATGGCATGTGGGTTGATACGGTCCCAAACATGGATATTCTGGTGGTTGAAAATGCCTTCCCTGGTGAAGGTTGCTTCATCAGTGAACAGCACCTGCTGTGGGAATGCTGGTTCATCTTTACAACGTGCAAGAAACCATCTGCAGAATGCCATACGTGGTGCAAAGTCAGCAGCTCCAAATGCTTGCACTCGTTGCATACAAAACGGATGAAACAGTTGGTCATGCAGAACTCGCCAAACAGACATGTGATCTGTGTTCATGATGTGTGCAAGCGCACGGGTGCTACATGTTGGTCTTTCGTGAACTCTACGAAGCACAGCTTCTTCGAATTGAGCGGTACGACGGGTGCGAGCGCGACCATGATCTCCACGCATCACAGCTACACTTCCTGTTGCTCGTAGACGTCGTACAAGCCGAGCAAACATTGTGTGAGCTGGCTGACGACGTTGTGGAAACTGCCGTCTGTACAGACGACAAGCAACCCTTCCATTACCGTCTGCAGCACCGTACACTAACAACATGTCAGTGCACTCGTTAAAGGTGTAGTCCATATCCGGATGCGATCACACACGTTATATTTTTTAGTGTGCAGGATCTGCTTGCATGGTAATGTGATGGTGTGGTCATGTTACTTTAAAAATTTACATGACCATACCATAATTCAGAAAGGGGTGTGTCATAAGCCTGCATTGATGCTGAAGACGTCATTTTGAACAGTGGCTATAACTCTTAAACGATGCAGTTGTGGACCAATGTTCATAGAACAAAAAATGCTTATTTTGACCAGTTCTATCATTCCCCAAAGTTTGTAACACATCTTTAGTTACACCCTGTATACTAAGTTAAAATATTGAGTCAATAAGCAGATAAGTTAAAAGAAAATGTCACAAATTTAATATAAATTAAGTTAACAGCAGAATTAGTGTTATTAAGTCTATCAATAGGAAGAATTGTTTACAAATGCTTCTTATTTGGGTTCAAGTAACCCCAATTTACGGTACATTATGATAATAAACTTTAACGTTCTTATATTATAATGATCCCATTTGTGGACGGTGGTCATTGAGGCCTTCTTTTTTTTTTAAATGATTATTTTGAATTTTGTGCTTGTATAGATATTGTTCAAGATTCAGCTGAGTTTTCTTTTTCCACATTTTCAATTAACTCAACTAGTTGGATCTGGATGGTAGAAATCTTGTAATCAATAATAAACCAACTTTCCGACAAGCTAGAGAGCTGAAATTTGGTACACCTGATCAGTGCCGATGACAATGCATGTTAATTCTCATGCTAATGTCACTAATTCATCACCACGAATTGCTCAATTGCTACAACAACAATTAGTTATGACTAGGGATGAATGAATTCGTTGTTTATTGTTGCACATTTAAGTATTATTGCCGATGGTTTGAAGCACGCGTGCATTACGATGGCGTCCGCAGCCGACGAAAAATACAAGCCACGGCAGTGAAAAGCCACCTGACCATTATAATATGAAAAAAAAAGTTTTTACAAATTTTTACTGCAAGAGATATTTCAAAACATATTAAAAGTGTGGTTATAAAAATCCCTTTTCTCCTAAATATTATTAACAATTTATGTTTGTACAAAGTAGGCAAAAGGCCATCATTTGTGTTTCCTCTGCAACTTGTACACCTCCCCACCTTGTAATCTATAAATATACTAAATAATAAAGTGGGAGAAACTGATAAGGATTATCTACAGGATTAAGCATGCCACAGTAAATTAGAAACGACTATGAGAACAAAGTTCTTATCAACTGTTAGAACATGTTTCGATAAGAGCAGCCAATACCAACGAACGTTCAATTCCAAAAACGATATAACAATTTATTAAAGATTTATAACGAACGATTATAAACGCATCCAACCACTCAGAACCGAAAGATATCGCCAATGATAGCTTCGGTCGCCTATTAAAAATAAATAAACACATAAATAAATTATAAGCTTGAGCCTCTTCCTCTTGTGTTTCGGTGGTTGGAGGGTTTACCTGGCTATTGAAAAGGTTGTTGGGCGATTGATTATCTGCAACAAAGCTTAAGAATATAGAGGGTTGATTTAGTAACGATTTATTGCGTGAATGTTGCGGATCACGAGCACTGAAATGTCATAAAAATGTCATGAACAAATGTCTCCGAAAATCGGACCTTACTGGAAAGGGTACATTACTGCCCTTTCCGACGCTAATTACTGCTGCTATTCTGCTATAATTAGCACATGTAAAACATTAAGTTTCTCTGTTTCGAAGGCAGGCATATCGGCAGTACTGAATGGAAAAAGAAAACCCCGAGAAGGGTTAATTCTAACTTGCCAGAAGTAGCAAAATTCTCGAGTTCCCACAAGCAGAACACCTCAGGTCATTCGAAACGCCAGGCGAAAATCCAGCAACCCAAAGAGAGATCGCAAACATTGTAGGAATTTCACAGGCTACCATAAATAAAATAATATACAAGGATTTACAACTGGAAAAACATCACAAGAGTCGTGTTTATAAGCTGCCGCCGCGATTTGTCGCAGAAAGGACGAGGAACTGTCGGAGGTTCTATGAGGGTTACCTCGCAGAAGAACGATGGGAGTACGTTGTCACTTTGGATGAAGCCTAACGTCTACTTCAATGATTGTAATAAACCCCGCGCGATATTCTACCCTCTATGTGGAGAGAATCATATCAATAGTGGTCCAAGAAATGTAAGGAAAGGATTTATGGTGATTGCGGAATACATGTACAACGGCAAGCTCACGATCATAAGAGTAGACAGAAAGGCTAAGATTGTACTTTACTATCAGCAGCATGTTCTCAGTCCAAATGTTTCACGAGGAAATTCCCGATTGTAAAGAGAGGACAAAAGCAAAGTTTGGCTGCTTCAAGACAAAACCTCCAGCCATATGCCTAACTCAACCCGTTCAATTTATGTTGGATTTGGAAGATGAAACTAGAATTAACGTTATACTTTTCATGATATCCTTATCAAGTCACCAGATACATTCCCGATGGATTTCTGTAGATTTGAATTATTGAAACGAGCCCTTGCTCGACGCCGCTCAACAACCATTGAGGATCTCTTGAAAGCCTGCAAACAGGAATGGAATAACATCAGCCTCGCCGTTCTGCAAACATCTCTTCTACAGTGCAAGATAGGTGCAGGGCAGTAGTCAACAAACAGGGATCGCCAACTACAACACGATCGTTGGTGGAGAAAGGGATATTCTTCGTAAACTTTCTCCTCCAAATCGTTATCATAGATCGAAATCAACCTTCTGTGCAAGCTTGCACCAAAGAAATAAAAGAATTCATTAAAAGTGTTCAATTCTTTCACATTCCTATTTGGGTTCGTACATATGAATATTTTTAAGGGGTACTCAAAATGTTAAATTAATGGGGTATTTTTGATAGATCGACTTAAAAATACTATTGCGGGGCTCACGGAACAAGAAGAAGCCCAAGCCTATTGCTCGATTTTTTTTTTACTTTATTTTTACTTATTCCACAATAAATCTGAGTTTAGTTTAAGACAATCATTAACAGTCATTATATATTTATCACATATTAGCATTACTCCTATACTGATTATCCATGCGCTTCATTTTATTCCAGCGCAAACCGCACAATTTATTGCAATTACATGTACATTGATGGCAGAAATGACCTGCAGGGAAACAAATAGGCACAAAGCCTTAGAGAAACCAAATTTAGAGCTCGAACTGTGGTTAATGACAAATTGTTAAATCCAATTTACCACTGAGTAATTTAAATGAAACTGAGTAATGATAATTTCATTGGTTAACAATAATTTAATAGAGCAATTTGAAGATCATACGCAGAAACTGCAAATTATTAAAATCGCGTTAAAGCTCATCATCTTATGTAGAAAGACAATGCAAAGATCAATTTGGGAAAGCTTGGTAAACTTTGGAAAAATGAAAGTTAAAAAATTACAAGGAAAAAAAGCTCGACGCAATATTTCTTAGAAACAATCTAATGCTTGTTTAAAATTACCGAGATTATTAAAAAAACATTCCTAATAGAATACAGTCTCATCCTTCTCAAGAACAATTTTTAATGTACAGAATTTCTTGTAGTGCAACGATAGCAAACCAACTTGCCAATAAACTGAAAATTAGCTCAGAGAAAAATAAAACTAGCAACAAAACAAGACAGCTTGATATATGCGGGAACATTTAGATCTGAAAGTAAAATGCAAAATCCTGAACTAAATATGAAATACTAAAAGCAAATAAATATTATTAAAAAAACTTACTATAAAATGAATAAACAAAGTTGACCCACAAAAGAATGCTCGACAATAATCATAAAATTCTTAAAGTATGAAAGACCTAAGTCGCTCTTGGAAAAAAAATCTACGTCATCATCTATTATATCTTTTGGTCTCTTTCTCTCTTTCTCTCTCTCTCGTTCTTTGGTTTGCTCGTTTTATAATCGAGTTTAAGTTTTTGAATTCATTCTTGGCGTGCTTACAGCAGACAAATATTTCTTTGTGGTTCACGATTTCAAAGAGGGCGATAATGCTGCCAAGAAAAATATAAAATATTATTTTCAGATCGAAATGACAAACACATTCCCAGAAAGTTTTGTCACTTTTATGGAAAAGTGGTGCACTGCTGACATAACAACATTAGAACGCTATAAATTCACTCAACTGCAATACATTAACAAATGAAAGATAAGGTCTGACGGTAGCAGCAATTTTCATCAAGTAAATATTAAGTGACATTCGAGGAATTATTAAAGGGTGTGAAAGTTAAGCGATTAAAGAAAGCCAATTAACGAAGTCAATTACGACATTAAAGAAGAACCACGATGTAAAGTGAAAGAAGAATACATATGCATTTATATTGTATGATGTTATTAAAAGAAAAATTTATAAATTAAAGCTACCAAATAAAACACGTTGTCAGACAGTTAACTGCGAATGCATTAAAAATGCTATTAGAGGGGATTCCCTGCAATGCGATATTCGCATTCGCTACTCCATTCTGCATCACAAGCATTCACATGAAAAAATATGGTTTATGGAGTGAATAGTTTTAAAAATTATTAAAATAAATATAAAACAAAATGTTCAACGCTTTAAATTGTATATTAAAAGATTAGTGGCTATACTGAAAGATTTATCATGACGTGGACAAAAGAAATCTAGAAAGGAGGAGTCTTTTCACGCCATACCTCCGGATGTTTTCGACAAACATGCATGTTTCCATGTCCACGGTAGATTAGGCGGTTAAAGCATCGCGAAGGTAAGACGAAGGTCCCTGGTTCGAGTCCGGACCGTGGAACTTTCTTTACTATTTTTTGTATTTTATACTTGAGAAGAAAATATACTTATTTGTTAAAATTTAGATTAATAATAGAATCAGTTTGTGAAAATACTAAAAACCTCTATAAGGATTTAAAGGAAAGGACGCCCCAAATCTCAGATCCTCGAATTAAAATCAGCAAAAGCTGGCTTGAAATGACTGAAGTATAGAGAAAAAAAAACTCCTATTTGATTATCATGAAGAGGTTTTCAGAATTATTTGTTTTGATATCCTCCGTGGGTTCGAAACGCGTTCCCTGAAGGCCTGTTTTCGTAGCAGGGAAGAGCCTCTCGGCGCGAGATTTTTTTATTTCCTTGAGGAAATTATACATAGCAAATATTGCGCACAGCTTCCTAATGACAGCCCCTCCGCAAAATTTGTCTCAATGGTATGAACTGATTGTGGATCAAACTGTCGATTTTATGAGGCGGAATATCTTTGGTAGGGAAGACGATGCTGTACGCCAGCCTGTTGACTGCATCTATGAAATAGTCAAGGCTCAATTACCAGTGACAATCTTTTTTGAAAAAAGTCGGATTCTCAAACAGTTCTCTAGTCATCATGCGATATTAAATCTCTTCAGACCTTTTACAACTGCGAGCAGATATTTTAAGCTTTTCACCCCAACACTGCACACGCTATCTTATCTCTTATTCCTCGACTTAAGGTTAATTACTGGGATTTATAATGCCATCAAAGTTGGTAAAAATTGGTGAACTTCGGGGATTGGTAGCTCAGTTGGTAAGGTTCTAATCTAATGGGCAGAAGATCCCCTCAGTCCAGAAGCGAGGCTCACTATCGCCAAAAAAAAAAGTAAGAGAAGAATAAAAGATAGAAAGGTGAGGCGGAATGACAGAAAAAGAGGATTCCAAAGAAAATAATTTTTTTTATTACTCTATATTTTCTTCAAAAACTTTGCCCATTTTCAATGTTGTTGATAGACGGTGCAACATTAAACGAAATTAATGACCATCTCACGACACTACATATGGTATACCACTGCGCGGGTGATGTAGCTTCGCTATATAATTACCTTATAATCTTGTTAAGAACACAATAAATGGGAGAGCTGGCAACAACAATAAATAAAAGAGCTGACAGCAATAAATTTGAAACAGGTGGAAGGAAATGACAGAGAGAAGGTAAAAAGCCTAATGGTCATATGACGAATACCGAAATTGAATTATGGATTTCCATCCATTAAACATCCACATCCACCTTTTATATTATGAGCAGCTTTTAGAATATCACATGAAATAAAAGATATGCATTTCTTTAAAAAAACAAACCCTTAAACAAGAATGAAACAGATAATTCTAGATGATTCTTCAACTAAAGCCAGGGAGGAGTCAAAGGTTCAAACCTCATCTTCTTCAAAAGTTGAGTTTTATCCGGTGTAGCATTTTACAGAGAGCATGTATGAGAATCACTCCGAAAGTAATGCACAGAATTTTTTAATTCAGTTTTATTTATAAAGTTCTTAGAAGCTTCTTTTTCCCTTACATTAAAATTTTACTCAACCCGTTCACTCTGTTGGCGTAGTAATAGATCTTTTTCAATATAGCTGCTGCGCTTGAACTTCTTCGGAAGCAAAGTGCCGTTTTATTCCTGCGTTGTGAGAATAAGACAGTGGGAAACATTCACAAGCGGTTGAAAAATATCTCTGAACATGATCGGTGGCACCCAGGTATTCGGGATTCTTCTCGCAACGGCACACCACACTCCGAACAAATATTTGAAAATCTTCGGTACAAAAAAACAACATAGTTTATGAAGACAGTCCTGTAACTGTGAAAAAAAAAAGCCACTCCTACTGGGAAATGGAGAAACAAGTGTATACAGAATATAGAAGAGTTGGGATAGAAAAAGGTTTGTGCCAAATAGGTTCTAAGGATGTTGACTGATCCCGACAGAGAAACGGGAATATCTGTGTCCAGAGACCACTTCTCGCCTTACTGAGACGAAGAAACAATCAATGGAGTGGAATCATGCGAACTTGTTCAAGAAAAATTCAAATTCAAAGCAGCGCTCTCGGCAGGAAAAATTATGGTGACAAGTCTTTTTCGATTCACAAGGACTCTCGCTTGTGGACATCACGCCATAAGGAACTACTATTAATTCGGATGCATATGTGTCAAACCGTAAAGAAACTTCAACCGTTCGATTGCATTAGCAGGAGGAGGATGCTTTGCTGTTGCACGATAATCCTCGGCCACAAGCCAATTAAAGCCTAAGGACGAGATCACAAAAATTGTTTGGACAACATTGCAACATCCGCCTTATAACCCTAGCCTGGCACCAGCTTATTACCATTTGAAGGAACATCTGAAAGGAGGTTTGAAGATGATGACTTCCTCGTGACGGCTGCCAAAGAGTGGCTTAGTTGAGTGTTACCGTGTAGGCATACAGGCCTTACTTCCAAGGTGGCGTAAGGCAGTTTGAAAGGGATGGAGATTACGTGAAGTAACATTTTATTCCTAAAGAATGTCTCAACATACTGTAGAAGTAGCAAAGACGTAGAATAAAGAGTGAATTAAAAGAAACTGCTGTTTATTACTTTTGGAGTGACGGACGTAATGGAAAAATCCTTCTTTTGTGGTAAAGACTAATAATTCTTAAAGAGTTTCTAGGCTGTAAATATTTTGATAAACAATATCCTCATTATATAGAGAATTTATAATCACCAGAAAAACTTATTATGAGTAAAGTAACAGAGCATATGTGTCTTTTTGTTTTGTTTCTTAAAACGTATCATGTTATAGCATTTAGTGAAGAAAGTGGAAAAAAAAATTAAAGAAATAAATTAGCATCTAAATACACATTAAAACGAATAATAATAAACTTTTAAAAACACGGATTTCATTAAAATTTTGCAGTGGGGAAAAACATAAAACGACCTTAAAAGCAATGAAAGAAATCAATATCGGCACGGGAAAAAAAACAACTGAAATTCAAGTTATAAATCTTGATTCATAGTTTCTGCGCAAATTCAATGCTATCCCCGGTTCTCTGGCCATGACATAGAAAGCGCAGCCTTTCGTTGACGCAAATAATGTCGGCCGAGGGAAGAGAAGAAAAGAAAGAGATCGGGAATAGGAGGGGAAATGGCGCTTAGCAATAGCAGTGATGGCGGCACAGGGACTCGCCATCTTGATTTACAATGGTATCCAAATATAGGGGTCGCATCATTGGAGTCATTCCATGTTGCACAAGCGGTGCTCTATCGCCACTTCATCGGCACAAGCTTTCGATCGCGTAGACGTCTCGTGCCATTCATGGCGCCACTGACATCGTAAAGGCAAAACATAGTCGACCGTCGGAATGAAGAAACCAAAAGCGTCTTCGGTACGATTGAACCTTTGACCTGACAAGAACACACCGTGAATGGTTCAAAAGCGACGATCCAAAAGAGAAAGGATATTTGAACATCGATAAAGGCACACTGTAAACGAGAAAAATGGGTTAAGTAAGATAAAGTATAATTTCTGCCGGAATTTCTCGCGCTATTTAACTGAAAAGTATTTTCAGTAAGAATGGTTATGTTCATTTAAATTTTCATCTTAAAAATACCTTATTCCAAATACATGCTGAGCTAATTATACAACATGTACTATAAATAATAATAATAACGCATTATGGTTTAACGTATTCACAAGTTAAGTTTAACCATGGTACAAACTAACTAATTTGTTTGCGAAAGTAGAACTACTTAAAGACTAATCCGATACCTGTTATATATTTTCATACCTATTCCAATTATGTTTCCGGTTACTTTTAACAGAGCAAATTCAATGCATTATATTTGTAAAATTATTGTTTAAAGCAAAGCGAAATTCACATGAGGTTATAGAGGGAGAAGAAAACAATGGAAATTTTTTAAATGCAATTTAAGTCTAATACAAATGATCTTCAGATCTGATATAAGTGCGATCATGTGGGCATGGAATCCTCCATCTCCAGCATTAGCTACAGGTAATGCTTCTCATCGCAACTTTTTTCTAAACGTTTCTTTGTTCGACGACGAGGGTCAAAATCATGAACGAACCAGCCAATGTTTTACAATTTCAGTTCATCGCCTTCAATGATTAATTATAGTAGTTCATAATATTTGAGCTTATCCCTAAAAAATCTAATTTTTCAAAAATGGATATTATTATGCAAAACTTATGGCCATGTTTATCAACTAACAAGGATCAGATACATAAAGTTTCTGTTTATTCGGCATAGATGCATCCATGCAAACAACAAAGTAATGCATGTGATTCTCATTAGCAAGAATACACTACGTAATTGCATGAAAGCAAATAAATCTTCGAATGTTACTTTCGGGGATTCTCTCAGGCTAGAGGCTATCTTCCCATGGTATCCCAAACAAAATCTCTGTGACACAAGTCGGAGGAATGTGATCACCATATGAATGTTATATGATCAAAAGTTTCAGGAAACATGCAC
The DNA here is from genome assembly GCA_023313115.1 of Rhysida immarginata. Lineage (NCBI taxonomy): Eukaryota > Metazoa > Arthropoda > Chilopoda > Scolopendromorpha > Scolopendridae > Rhysida > Rhysida immarginata. Next base: position 415,379 of record JAHWFO010060973.1, on the reverse strand, counting down.
TTTTGTACTGCAAACAATTTAATATCGTTTTGAACCTCCCTTTGCTTTTCTTATGGCCTCTACTCTGCCAGGAAGACTTTCCACTAGATTTCTAGCTTCAGCAATTTTCTACCATTCTTCCCGAAGAGCGTTTAGTTACAGATGATAGGCTAATATGGCTTATTCTTAGTTGTCACTGCAATTCATCCGTATGTATTCAATGGAATTAATATCGGAGCTCTGTGTAGGCCAGTTTCAGCTGTTGGATTAATTTGGCTCATCCAAACCATGAAAATGAGTGCCATACTATACACCATATCAAAAACACCGAACTTCAATGAAGAATTTTCCGGGCCCAATATCAAACCATCTGACTATGAGAATGTGCACCGAGATTCATCGATCCATAAGCCAAATTTCTATTGTTTCATGCTGATGTAGGAGTTTTGGCAGTAGTATAGCAATGGAAACCTAAGTTACTCAGTTCCCGACAATACTGTTTATACTGACGGTGTTTGAAATGGTATTTCGGAACTGTGTGGTAATTGTTTCAGTTAAGACTTCTGATTGAATCATGTCACATGCTAACACTCGAAGATTCACTGACGTTGATCCTTGAGATTTCCGCTTGACAATGTCACTTACAGTTGTACTGAGTATCAGCAGAATAAGAGAAAGCTCGCGTACAGGCTTATTGTATAGATGAGTCCTATGAAGGTACCACATTGGAACTCACTGAGCTCTGTTGAGCGATCCTGCACGATTTGTGCACTTACATTAGAATGACAATACTGCCTTTGAAATCGTCTTTGTGTCTTTTATTCAAACCATATAATTACGTTTTGCTTATGCTTAACCGACTGATATCCATGTATATACAGGGTATTTATATTTAAAGTTCCCGTACTCTGAGCAGATTTTCTCAAAACCGGCCTATCCCAATTTGGTCAGATTTTCAGGATATCTTAACGAGAGTATGGGAAAGTGAAATACGCAATAAAAATAGTTCACTATTTCGTCGGTAGGTGACACTATTTCCATCAAAATGCTCAAAAATATACGCAAATTAGTTCTTATCCCTATGCAGACATATTGCAAAGCGAATTAAGAAACTGAATCGCTATTTAAACAAAAAGTTTATGCAAGATGGTGCTTCTCCGCAAAGTTTATGCAGGAAGGTGTGTTCAGCAAGTGATCAAACAGCATTTCACGAATGAACGAGTCATTAGCCGATGCTTCTCAAACGCTTGGCTGCCCCGCTCCCCAGATTTAAATCTGTGCGATTTCTGGTTGTGGGGCTATCTGAAGGACTTGGTCTATCGAAACAATGTCGCTACTTTGGAGGAACTTAAAGATAGCATATGTCGACACGTGCGGAACATTTTTGTTGATATGTTGCATTCCACGTTTGAAAACGCCATATTAAGATTTTAAATGGTGGCAAATATATCGAACATCTCCAAATGGCGGAAATGACTTCTATCCACTGTAGTCATATTTTTTAGTATTTTGATTGAAACAGCGTCACCGACGAAATAGTGAACTATTTTTTATTGCATATTTCACTCTCCCATACTCTCTTTAAGATATCCTGAAAATCTGACCAAATTCCGATATGCAGTTCTTGAGAAAAGCTGCTCAGAATACGGGAACTTTAATTATAAACACACTGTATTTCCATCTAACGATATTTCCTTGATAAAATATATAATAATATTAACAATTTGGAAGAAAATTTCTTTAATCACTGATCCCGAAATAATAAAAAAATCGCCATCTTACCTTTAAGATCATAAAATTTCCATTCAGTATGAGCCAACGTTTTATTTTCTTTTTTTTTTTAATGTTATTCATTTAATGAAGACGAAAGATCTCTTACTTTTAATGAGAGAATAAAATACTTGGTTGTTGAAGTTCAAAAAAAAAAAGGCAGAGGAAACAAGATGGAAGAGAAAAAAAGAATAATGCTAGTAGTAAAAACCAACGAGGTTCATTGCTTGATGGTTAGAAAGCTCTTCACCTTCATTTTTGAAAGCTCCAGAGTCCATTTTCTTTCGTCGTGCTGTCCATTTGCGCGATGGGCGATGTCATGGGTCCCCCGAGGAAGTCCCCTTCTACCATTCCCAACGTCTACGTCCATCCCAACCGTAGAGAGCCCCCGAGACTCACCAACGTCTTCATATCATCGGCTCATAATTACGGCTCAAATTAAAAGTGGCTCAACCCTTGTTTCCTACGTTCTCCCAGGCGACTGAAACAAACACTCTGATTTCGAAGTCATTAAGTCAAGGAAAGAGAAAAAAGCACCTAGCAAAAACAACGGAACAGAAACGTGTGCTGATCCTCCTTCGTCTCTTGTTTTCCACGAAACCGTCATAAAAACTAAAATTATATCAACAAACTGCTATATTTCTTTGGCAAAACTTTATTTTTTCTTTAAAAGTGCGTATTAAACAAACACTTTAAACTAGTTAAAGTTCTTCTTAATTAATAACTGAATTTTGAATATGATTTAAAGATCTCATGTCATTAACTTATGTTTTTTGCGAGAAATATGATGATCTTACAGCTTATCAAGTCTTATAATTTATAAGGACTTCACATTTCTCGCTAAACACAAGTTAATGATGCGAAAATCATCACTTAATAAAATCTCCTAAATAATGTAAGATTATGTTCTTACTTTTTTCTCCAATAAATATATTTAAGTCGTTCAAAAATGATTGGCGTTAAAAATTTTTCTTCATGTTAATCATTTATTAAGACGATATGAGACCCCACCAATGTCTGCGCACTTTTGCCATCGTTCTGGCAATTTCCATATTCCCGCAACAAACCATTCTTTGGGGGTTTACTACTGAAGCAAAACTTCTCAACAGAGCGTTATACAGAAAGTAATTGCTAGGCGCAAGATCCGGCCAGGTTAGAAGGCAGAGAGAAGACATTTTTTGGATTAATTAATATTGATTAACACTGATTAGCCCTGATGATTCCAAATGGAATCGGTAACTTCTCTTGGCTTATGTAAGCAGTCTAGGGGGTGCAATTTTTTATGTAGAGGATGCGAAGGTTCATTAATAAATTTTTAGGGGTGCGAAAATGTTGAGAAACGCTGCTTTAAATAAAGAAAACACACTATCCCTCGTTGTCTTGAAGTCATGGCGTCTTTATTGGCTTAACCTAGTCAATAAAATTCCAGTCTAGAGCCAACTACACACCCAAAGAAATGTTCTTAATTGAAGGTTCATAAAAATCCGTCATATCTTGGGAAAACTTTCACTTTCCATATTTTCCCCTTCTTCGTCTACAAATACAATTGTTCATCGGCACACACCTGTGCATATGACTGAGCAATGGAGCATCGTCATATGGTAGCAATACGCGGCACTATAGCCTATATCCATACATCCAATTTCTACTTTTCGGAGTAATGGGGAGAGAGTGCAATCATTTTTGAATGTTCCAGGTATATCAGGGGAAAAAAGTTTTATGGGAAATAATCCACTAACTTTATATCCCTAATTCGTCATAACAAAAAATGTATAAACCATGCACATATCACTCAATTTATAACTTTACGATATCCGATCATTTGAAGTTATGATGATGTTTCCTAAAGGGCTTAATCTCTTAAAAGTTTCAGAATTTTTAATGCATATGTGTTAGAAATGCATATTTTTATTTCAAAGAAATATAAGTTAATTCAAAAATTTTACACTGATAAATAAGTAAAGAAGTAAATTGTAAAATATCCAAATAATTATATCAGTTTACTTATTTTGATTACACTAGTGAACACACATTTTGTAACTAAGACCACACATAGTGTTCTTAGTAGTAATTTGTATGTAGAATCCGAATCTGCTTTTAGATTTTTTCTATCACGTCAAGTTTCCAAGTTATGCACATCGAAACTTCTACGTTAAAGTAATGGGTGTGAAGAGAAATGGCTACAATGTTAAAGTATCCATATTTTGGGGCCGCAAGGAAATTTACCAGGCCCCAAACACTGAATGATTTAAAAATGTTTCATTGTAAAACAAGAAAACTGTGCGTGTTAGAGAAATTTGAAAATTATATTCGTAATCAGCAGAATATTACCAAAAATCACCCACTTGCATTTAGTTACAAGAAAAAATTTAAATTTTGTTGGCTAGTGTCATCTTTATTAGGAGCTTTAGCATAAAAGCTACTTATAAGAATGCGCCCTTGGTCTGTACGTTTGCCGTCCGCCGTTTGCACGATAACTTGAAAGAATTAAGTTTTTCAAATTCTGTTTTCAGAAATATGACCATCAAAGTCTTAGCTCGGCCGTATCAACTTTTCAGAATTTTTCGTGGACCCCTTCAAGTCGAATTCACGTGCTAAAACACTGAGTGTAAAGAAAACCAAGATAACAATCGACTTGTCAAAAAGGAATACATTGTTACTTTCTGTTCATCTTTTAAGCATTATTGACATCGGCGCGCGCACGTGAAATCGCTTTGTCGACGCACGATTGCTCAACTGCTCATAATCTATATTATTAAGTAGTGGAAGAGTGGAGCTACTTATTGGTTTTATAATATCAGTCCGTCCCCTTCATAATTTCTACATTTTTTTTTAGATAGAAGGTTGAAATTCGGAATGTAGCTTCCTATGGGCATATCCATCTGCACTATTTAGTTTGGTTTTGATTGGTACACTGGGTCGGAATTACGGGGATGGGATTCAGAGAGATATCTTTGTGCTGTTTAGGTACGTAAAGGGTGAAATTCGGTATCCAGATTCCTCCAGGCAAGATCTACATTACTATGAAGTTTAGGTCCAGTTGTTCCATTGGGGTCGGATTTGCGGGGGTGGCAGTCACTTGGTCTTTAGAACTATGGCAACATATGGCATGTGATATATCATACGTTCGGAAATTATGAGAAAGGAAAATAAATACGAGCTTTTTTACATTTTCTACATATTACGTTCGAGAAAATAAATTTTTTGATTAAAAAATTTGGGGAGAGGTAAAAAGTGCAGATAAAGGAGGAAAAACTCCTTTTTTCCTTACCCTACTCGAGGGGGGGGGGGGGGGTTAATTTCTATTTAATAAATGTATAAATGTATTTCTGCTTCACTGCTAAAGCTCCTGCTTGGAATGTTTACAAGATTTTATTAGATAATGTAAAATTATGCATTTAAGTTTTAAACACAAGAAGAAATCCATTCTCAACAAAGCTGTCATGTCCCTCAATCTCAAGATTAAAAACATCTCACCCTCCACCTGCACGCCTTGGCAACCAGCCAGATTGAAAAATCTATCCACCGACGTCAGTTGTCCAATAAAACTCAACCACTGTCAAAAAGCTTTTTCAAACAAAATTGCTGCATACATATATTTATTTTTTTATTAATTATTATATAATGCAGATAGTTCCGAGACCAAATGTGAGATAGCAAAATTGATTTCAAAATTTATTTATTTATTAGAATTCGGTAGAGGCTAGATACTCGTAGTGCCTGATTAGAACCCAGGCAGCAGAATTTTTCCTTTCGCTTTTTCCACTTAATTCTTTGAATTTGTTCATTGTTATCTTGAAAACCTTCTTCAGAATATTATTTCGAGAGACAAAGAAGTTTTGGTGTTGAAATTTTACAGAAGGAAACGATGCTGTTACGCGTTTTAGGTGTAGTTTGCTTTAGGTTTGTGTTAATTTCAAGAAAAATTGCAAGAAATTTGAAATGTGTGGTATGTTGCGAACTACTATCTTGGCAATGGCTAATCATAAAAAGATAATCTTCTATCCAAATAAAGATCGACGAAAGGTTAATAAACGCTCAGTTTAATATTAGCTATACCTCGATTTGACTTCACAAGCAAATACATGTAATTAAAAAAAAATAACCTAACCTATAACAGTGCGTATTACATATTTTTTTCGATCATAGGATCTTATGACATTACGTCAGAACCAAGCTTATTCGTAAGTCGAGGTATATCTGTAACTAGTTATTTTGAAAAGTATTATAATGCTTATAAAATAACTATTTACAAGTGATTTTTTTGAATGTATTTCTTTAGAAAATTAAGGATAAAGACGGAAAACGAAGCTGTAACCAGCTTTAAAACTTACTGGTTAACAAGTCTGAAATCTATAGCACCAGTGCAAAAATAAAATCGTAAAAATTTATTAGAAACTTAAAACGTAAATTTTTTTCCTTTTTGAAAGTACTCTTGATAAAGGAGATAAAGCGATGACGTCAAAGAGAATAAGAAACCTAGAGTTCCAAACGCACGTTAAATCCCTAGGGCATCCCACCTAACGACAATGAGTTCTTTACTGCGATACAATGAAATAAAAAATTTTCTAAACGCAATTTTTTTCCTCCGTCATCTACCCTTCTATCTTTCTCTCTGTCGATGATGATAGTACGGTCCGAAACAAACGACCCTGTTGGCTGCATTTGGTGGATCCCTTTCTCACGGAGCCCTTACTACCTTCCTTTCACCATGGCAACTCTACCAGCACTATAAGAGAGAGAGAGAGAGAGAGAGAGAGAGAGAGAGAGAACGCTGGCATCATCATTTGTAATAAGAAAGAAGGTGGAATTGAAAGTCAGCCGCCCAGAAGAACAACACGGCCCTAGGCTTAGAGGAATTTAATTAAACCCCGAACGCAGATGACAGGGATGAGGGCGAAAGAGGCGAGATGGGCACCAGAGATAAAAGATTGAATAATGCAAGGCACACTCCCCCCATCCCCCAAACCACTTCTATCTCCTACTCCCAACTCCTCCTTTTCTAATCTGCCACTTCCGAATACGAAATAATACCCCCACCATCTCGATGAAACTTCGCATTCGACTTTAAATTATTTTTAACGACGGCACTGCCGGGAAAAATTTTTTGACTTAAAAACGAGCGCTTAATAAAATGTTCGAATTGAATTGGCCCGCCTTGGTTGGTGTATTATACTTCCGTTTCTATCGTAACAATTGCAAGAAGATATTCATACGTCTTTAGAATTGAGAAAATTGAAAAAAAAAATCTCATCTACGATCGCTGACAAAAAAAGCTAAATTTAACTAGGTTTTTATACAGAATAAGTTTTTGAAAATCCAAAAGAAACTTCCCATAAAGAGGCCTGCATTTAAAGCAGTTATCTCATAACAATTTCTAGTCAGTTGGAATTGAATTATGATTTACATCCTTGATCAAATGTTAAAATGCTTGCATTTATTCTTGTACACTTGCATTAAACTGAACTTTCCATTTACATTTCAATATTTTTCCTTGCCATTAAAACTAATTGAATTTTTGGCAATTACATATATTTTAAACGCGAAAGCAACACTATCGAACTTTTTTCTTTTTGTAACGCTGTAATTGAACCCTTATGAATAGCTTTGGTCAATATAATATGCTCTTGTGACGTTATCACGTGTTGTGTAGAGATTTTTTTGGGGGGAAAACTTGATCAGTGGAATAATAGTGGCTATTATTCGGTTAATTGGTGGGAATCTAGATAGATATTAATTTTGGTGGTTAGTCTATGTTAGGTGGATAGAATTAATTATTTTAATGTTGGACACTGATAATACTACACGATTGTGAGAATAGTGGAGGGGAGATGTTCAAACAGGATGAAACTATTCTTTTTAGAATTTGTGTGATTTGAGCAGAAATTAGTCTGTGAATTAATTGGTAGGAAGAATTATTGGGTTGATTTAAGGATCTGTTGTGTCATGGAATAAATATGGAATTTATTGCTATTATGTTAAACTGTGTTTTTTGGTTGATCTTTGAGAAGTGAGAGAGGGAGAAAGGAGACCGGATGCATGGCTCCTATAAAAGAGATCGTGGGAAATCGAGAGTATGAGTTCTGCCGAGTCAGTGGACAGGGGGAGGCTGAGGGGGGAAGGTTAGCCCTGGTCGGTTGAGGGGGGAAGGTTAGCCGAGATGCGCTGAGGCGGCTGTGAAACTCCCGCAGCCCGTCGAAGCGATCTGGTGGCCTCACCTTCCAAAATCAGCGCTCGTGTAGGCTCATCAAGTAGGTTTATCAAGTGTAGATTCATTATGGATGTTATTTATGGGTTTATTAATTGAGATACAGTAATATAGTCATAATGAGTTCTGGCATGACAAAGAATTTGAGGGTGAGCTATGTTGACGAAAAAGGCTGCTGTGCTGAATTCACAGTCAGTTAATTAATCAGATGGCTTCTCCTTTCATTTTCGGAGTATTCAGGCTCATCAACATTGATAGTGACATGGAAATTCGACATGGGGGGGTGTCATGTGTCGGAGTTGACCTGGTCAACCCAATCAGGTAGAGCTCCGCACGCTTTACATTCCGCCCAAGCTCACTGCATCAGGGTGACAGTGAACTGCATCATCGGACAATTCTAAACGTAGTTAGCATGTAACGGAGTCATTATTGCAAATTGGAAATAAGAAATTGGAAATTGGAACCCCGAGATTCTTCAGAGCGAATTGGAGCAAGTGACGGAATTGTATTCAAGTGAGTGGCATGGTTAGAAACCCAACATTGAGAGAGGAAGACAACTACATATTTGAAATCTTCTGTTGAACTTAGTGGGGACACTTTGAGACCTCCAGTGGACTCACTCACTAATCGATCCGGATTATCTTCCAGTGTGTTTTTTGTGCTTCAGTATGATAAGTGAAATATTTTATGGCCTGTTCAAGATAAATAGTGTTTTGTGCCCAATTCTGGATTAAATGTGATCACAAGTCTGCAGGTGTCTGAAACTACATGATTGTAAGTAAAAAAGGAAAACTTTTGATTTATAGAATTTCTTAGTTGTCATGACAAAGTTATAATAAAGAACAATTTGAGAGAACTTCATTTGAATTGAGTTTTAAGTAATGCTATCTCTATCCGCAGAGCGGTTGAAGATTTGCCTATTGAATATTTATCTCATTTACATTTATTGAATTTTTGCATGTTATTGTAGTTGTAAGTAATTGGGGATATAGAATAACTTTCTTCTTGAGCGTTAAGAACTATCACTTCTTTCCTTAGATGTAAGTTTTTATATATTTTTGTATCTCATTGGTATTCTTTTATCCTTGAATAAAAAGATGTTTATTTAATTCTAATCCTTGCCTATCTTATTGGAATAAATAAGTCACAACCTGCCACTTTTTAAAGAACCCAACCTTTGTCCTTGATTGAGTATATTTTCTTGGGTTTAAAGTGTAGATATTGAGCTAGCTGAATTTTGAATTCATTGCATTGGATTCTGGTGGTGATAAAAAGGGGGGGGGGTGGTCCAATCAATGGGATATTGGATACATTGGCACCCTTCATATAAGGTGGTACAATCAAGGGTGGAGGTTACACTCTCACGACCTCCTGTTAATCAGTTTCACCCTAAGTTTCCAGGATTTGGACATTTGCTGCACTTTCTCGGATGTTGCACGTGCTTCTTATCTTGGAGAATTTCCAGATGCGTCCAGCGTGGTCGCCTTTCACAAACTAAACTAACTTCTATTTTAACATCCCAAATCTGAAAAAGTTCATCGCACTGTATCAGGACCCGTGACTGGTATATCATCGTTGGGAAATTTGGTGATCCCGATCTTTGGCGTACGTCCTCGGCGTATTCGACTATTCCCTCTGGAGTTGTGAAAACGTCAAGGGTCTCACGAGGCTACAAGACAATGACAGATACCCTTCGAAGTAACTTCAACACGCTGTTAATATTGCGGGTTCACTTTTACATTTTCGGAAACCCTGGTCAGAGGCAATTTTTCATGACTCGTCATTGGCCCAACATCGTGAGCCTCTTAAAAAAGAACTTTTTTTGGGGGGGGGGGGGGCGCCAAATTCTGAGTCCTTTTTTTCCGGGTCTTGAATAGTAAAATTCGCCGAGAACCGTTGCTACCAGTTACATAGAAAAAAAAAACATTTGTCAGCACAAACTCGGGACATCCAGTATTTTCTGATAATTATCGTGAGCTCTTTCACTCAAAAAAGTTTTGTACTGGGGTCAAATGTCCTGAAATTCTTCCCTTTGTTTTTTTTTACCTGATTCTTGCTTCAAACAGAAGCCTCTTACAAGGAGAAGGCCCCAACGAACAATCGAGTTTTCTGATGCCCTTTGGTAGGATGGTAGTCTGATATGCCCTTTGCGTTTCGTAAAACCAAGTGCGCAGCCTCCAACTTGGCCCTATTTTCGAGAAAATCCCTTTTAAAGTCTGTCTTATATTACTAGTGTAAACTGCATCTCGACAGCTGTAGATGTATTATCACAACGGCGAGCAGCCAAGTAATTAACGTTCGAGCGTACAAATCACGAGATCGTGAGTTCGAGTCCACGCGTTGACTTTTTTTTTTTGTTTTAATTTTTATAACGCTGCTTTTAAAGACCGCCAACCATGTGACGTTTATTTTTATCATCAAATTAAAATTTTTATACGTCGTATTCAGAATTGTTCATATCTTTTGGAAACGAACAAGGAAATTACATCGAGGGCAGATGTCATAAGGTTTGGTTTGGTTTGTTTGGTATTAACGTCCTTTTCAACTGATATGGTCATTTCAGGACGGCGTTATAGGGGCCGCAAATTTTGCCTCGCAAGGGTTCTTTAACGTGCAGCCGGCAAACGACTACACGGGACCAACGGCTTTACTTCCCTTCCGAAGGAAGTGCGTGATTTCAGGATCAGATGGCATAATAATTCACGCACTCATTCACGATCAATTACAGACTCCAATGTATTCGAATATGTTACGGCAATTGTAGTGTACAGATTTCTTTGTAAAAATATAATTTCTTGCAATATATGTAACATTTGATTGTATTTATATCAGATACGCCTGGTAAGCTGCCAAATTGAAGCCTACATAGTTAAATATTATGCTACCTTTCGCGGTCAAAATACCGCAAAATTAATGACCACTTTTAAAGAACTAACAAATCCAAATTTAATAAGACCTCAGCGAAAATTATAAAACCTGAAACATTCCCTATATGTGTCCTGTGAAGCTGCAAATACACAGGAAGATACACAAGAACAGACGACGCACATAAAGTAGGAGTTTTTACTGTGACTGTTATTCTACAAGACTTTCTCTTCACCTGCGGTTTTTTTGTTCCACATCTGTCTCCATAAGACTTTCTCCACATTGGGTGACTTTTATTTTTTATTATTTCATTTTATTTTTCAATTTTTCTTTAAAAGTAGCATTCATACTGAAAATATGTGCATCTTAATTATAAACTCAAAGCCTCTCTTATCTCCTATAGAGAGGTTTTGAACTCAAATAGAATATTTTCAGATGAAAAAGGAAAGGAAAAAATTCCGCGACCTGGAATTTTTAATCAAATTAATACTAGCTTCAAAGTTAATGTCACTGGAAAAAATATGTTGTTGTCGTCCCAAGGCCACCCTGATAAAGCAGGCGGTAATTAGAATGACACCGTTCTTGTAATGGCGTAAGCGCAAGGATAAACTAGGATGACATCCAGCTTCCATATTGATTAAAAATCCATCAGAGAACAAAGTTTCTGCCGCACAAAAAATACAAGAAAAACATATCAGTCTGCAGCTTGGTACTCTGAGTTTTACTGAAAATGTCTAGCATTACCATTGGAACAGTATGGTTTACACCATTTTCGTGTTTATTGAGACCCAGTATTGTTATTGTTTCAGATCAAGCTCCTATTCTTTATAACAAAGTGCTCTTTAAATGAACGTGATCGCATTCGGCTTAAAGGAAGGCAGTCTTCAGTTTATTTCTGGTTTCAGTTCATGGGCTACTTATACATTACATTCAAATAAGAAAACTCGTTGCAAAACGGTTATATGGGATTTTAATCTTCCTAGTTATTAACACTAGATCAACCAATAGCCTGCAAGTTACTAAGAATTCTTCACTGAACTCTGTGATGTCTTTCTTGGAGTTGTCCCAGCAGAATCCTGTTTCAAATTGTAAAGATAATTACTTGATCTACTTTTTATCTCTTAGACCCAGCTGGAAGTCTGTCTTGCTGATACTAATTTAGTTGATGGCGATCCTCATCATCCTTCAATTTCAATTTTTTTGCGGTTTTTGGTTATAGAGCAGCCTAAGGTTTAGGAGCAGCAAATAAGGGTTTTCAGCTTTAAACCAGAGAATTAAAAATCGTTATTTTTGGATCTAGTGAATGCCAATTGGCTTCCTTTTTATTCTTCTTCTGACCCGGGCTTATGTGATGATTATTCGACTTTTCCAATTTAACAATCTATGGAGAATTTTATTCCGAAATTTCGCCCTTTCTTCGTTTACTAGGGACCTCGAGATATGTCTTAGGAATAAAAAGGATTTCACATGCGCTGGAGAATGTATGGAAATTTTGGTGTCTATATCCAGTTCAGAAATATCCAGTCGAAAAACCTTCATGTACGAAATAGAGTTAGACACCAAAATTACATGAAGTATTGTTTAAGATCGAATCTGAAGAAATTCTGGAACTCTGTTGGGAATTTGACTAGAGATTTTTTATTAATGATCCCCCTTCTCAATTAAATGATATTTAATATTTTTACGAATTTAATTAATTGCCGGAAGAGATACCTTTCCCCTCTGTCGATTTCTCTCGACCTGATGTTGAAAAGGCAATTAAAAATGTTAAACCCTTCAAAGTTTAGGACCGAATGGAGTCCCATCTTTTATTTTAAAAGGCTGTAGAAAGATCATTGCTCCCTGTTTAATGATATCTTCAAACGGTGCTTTCAGAACTGAGAGCTCCTCGAAGTTAGAAAACTTCCATTGTCGTCGTCCCAATATACAGGGTGTTTATGAATTCCATTGCCAGACTTGGTAAGGAAGGTCAAATTAACAACTATTCCGAATACCATTTTCCCCACAAAAACGTTGTAAACGAGTTAAAAAGGTGTAAAGATCCCGACCCACCCCTGTGAATGCTGCGCTGCATGGCACCCGCAGAGCTGCATGCAAAGCAGGAAATTACCAACGAAAGCCACTAATTGGCGAATCATGACATGCAGCTCCGGACAATTTATTTGTTCAAATGCAGAAATAAACGGTTATTACAATGTTACTTTGAATAATTACAGCAACTGTTCGAAGTGGCGACCCTGGGCTATGATGCAGGACGTGCATCTCCGTTGCATGTTCTGTCGCACTCTCTCAAACACATCTGGTGTTTGCTGAACCTCTCGCGGTAGAGCCTTGCAGCTTCTCGTGCATTGCTATGAGCCTGGGCTACAACAGATGCAAGTCTGCCATCTCTCCATACGTGAACTCATTCATGTTGAGATCTTTGCATGTGTGGTGCTTCTGTTTGTACGTACTTCACGGACTCTGCCTTGTCACCCTCGATGAGGATTGTGATCACCCGTGCGTTCTGATTCACCAATTAGTGCTTTCGTTGCTAATTTCCTGCTTTGCATGCAGCTCTGCGGGTGCCGTGCAGTACAGCATTCAGAGGGGTTGGTCGGGATCTTTACACTTTTTTAACTCGTTTATAACGTTTATTAGGGGGAAAATGGTATTCGGAATAGTTGTTAATTTGACCTCCCCTACCACCTCTCCAAGTCTGGCAATGGAATTCATAAACACCCTGTAATTATAGGCCAATTTCTCTTTTTCACATTCGGAAAATTTTTCGAAAAACTAATTTATTTTAAATGATTTCCCCTTTTCGCGAATGCATTGCATCCAGCGCAGCACTAATTCTTTCCTAATCACTTCAGTGCACAGAACAACCTTCAATCTCAGAACAAAGACTGAGTACTCATTTGGTTTAAACACACCTTGTTGATCTATGAATTTCGCATTTTTAGTGGGGAAGATTCAAAAGACCTTAGTTGTGGAAGTCAATTGCACGAGATTTATTTCTATCTGGAAAAGGCTTTTGATAAGGTTAATCATTCCCCTTTTCTTCTTAAGCTATCATATTATGGATTGTCTGGCGCTCCTTACATGGAGATTTTTTGGACATATATGAGACTTTAAAAATAAATCGATTAATATTTCAAAAAATTAGAATTGACATTGGAGTTCCAGAGGGATCTATATTAGGTCCATTTCTTTTCTTAATATTTTTACTTTTTTTTCTATGATAATGGTGACAAGCTCGGATTTTTGGATAATGTAGAGATATTCTCAGAAGTGGCAAAATGAAGAAGCTTCTAGATTGCAGGTGTGTTGAAATCAAGCGGCTTGTAGGCATACAACAAATAATTATTAATTATCTTTAAAGACAGCTAAGTGTAATAAAATTAGCAGACGAGCTCAGCCAATTCAATTTCATTATATGAATTTTGGAACTACTGTATAAAGCGTCTCCGTGATTAGAGACCTTGGGATGCCCGGTTGTCCTTTAATAATCATGTCTACTTCATATTAGCTCTTGTTAATTGTTGGTTGGGTTTAATTACCCGCATTTCGGAGAGCTCTCGTGACCTCACGACCTTCGCTAGACTATTCGATGTGTTTGTCCTTTCACGGTTGGATTATGCTTGTATTGTATGGAATTCTCTGGGTATTACAAACGTATAACGTTTCGTTTGGAGGGTATACAAAAACTTTTATTTATATTTTGCAGCGGCGCTTTTATCCTAACATTTACCACTTTAAAATATAATAAAGCGAATACACGTTTTTTTGAGATGTTATGAATGCTGGAAAAAGTGTTCTTAGCAGAACACTGATGTTGTGGAAACGTTGTCAATGACAGACGTTGAGCCAAATTCGAACAAAAACACCGAGCTGGCCATATGTAAAACGAATATAAGCCAACTCGCTGTATGAATAACGATTCATGTTAATGGTATTTGACAAGCGCACGAATTAAGCTGTTTGTTGAACACATTAAATAAAAAAAGTGTAAATCTTAGTACATACGCTCAAAACATGGAAAGTAATTATTCTGTAGCCCCTTCAGACACAGATCTTAAATTCGATTGTAAAAATTTTGTTTTTACATTTATTATATTGACACTGTTACATTAAACATAACCAGCAGTTTTTTATTTATTAACATTTTTTATTATCTTTTTACATGTATGGCTATATTTGCTACCGAAATATACATATTTATTAGAGAATCAACAGATTTTATTCATGTCATTTATTTAGTACGAAATTTTACAAAACATAAAAAATACCGCACTTTTGACAAGGTAAACGTCCAAGATACAAGTTGGAAACATATGTTGCCAAGGTGACTGAAGGGGTTAAAGGTGATAATTAAATGCGGCGCAACTCCTGAGGGATGCATTTTTGGACTAATGTTTAACGGTGCGGCCACACAGAGCGCGACGGACGCGACGGATGGGACAGACGCTGCGCGACGGACGCGACGGATGGGACAGACGCTACGCGTCCAAAAAATATGCGCCTTTATTCTCTATGTAAGTGGCACACAGAACTGCAGACGCTAGGGACGTGACGTTCTGGACGTTTTATTTGCGCAAATATTTTCTGGACGTCCAAAACGTCCGTCGTGGACGGGCATGCGCAGTAGACCATCAATGGTGATTTTCATCGCCTGCAGCTAATACTACGGCCAAACCGAGCCGATGCAATACCGCCTTTTTCGGAACGATATGGACAGAGGCTTTACAATGCCAAGTATTAAGATAAAGGAATAACTTGTTTTGATTTTTGTTCCAGTCTTAATAATTATAATTGCAATAAACATTCTTTCTTTACGTAAGTCTTCAAATAAGCAATGAAATAAACAGATTTGTATACACATCGGAGCGAACATAGCATCCATCGCGTCCGTCACGTAGTACTCTGTGTGGCCACCCTATTTTGTCCATCGCGTCCGTCCCGTCCCGTCCCATCGCATCCGTCGCGTCCGTCGCGTAGCGCTGTGTGGCCGCAGCTTTACCCTTTAACGCCTAGCGTCATCATATGATCACACTCTACACTTGCATAAACAAACTCATGCACATCATAGATTCTTTAAAAACATGTGCCCTTTATGGGATTGGTTGTATATACGAGTATAAGTACCGTGTTTTTGTTTTGAGAACCATTTCTCGAGTTATTTACGAGAGTTTCAGTGATTTGAGGACCATGGAAAAAACAGTGGTACTTTTTGCTATGTTGTATCTTGTCATGATGGTTTTTTGTTCATTCATTTAGACATAATTGAACATAAATATATAAAGTAACTTTAAAGAAAAAATTAATTCCGGCGTTAAAGGGGTACGGGAACTTTTTTCATCCTTATGACCAGCCGAATACATTCGCTGATTTTTACCAGCTATTTCAGGACCATCTTGTATTTAATATCGATGTTAGAAGTCAATATCAAAAGTATTCTATATTTGTTTCTATAGAATCATTTGCTTCTAAACAACATATCGAGGCTCGTTTTAAGGAGTATTTGTCCTATGCCAGATTTGGACGTCCGGATAGGTCTTCTGTGGCCAAACATTTATTAGACACGGGACATGGTGTTCAGAAGGAAAATCTAAAGCTTCTATGTCATGTTAGCAATAAGCAGTTATTGGACGCATATGGAACGTTATAAATTAAGAAGCACGATTCCAAATTTTTGTTAACGACGATAACTTCATGTTATTTACACGCTTTAATAATAATTTCCCTAGTTGACATTGTAACACCTTCAGTCTTTCCAACTTCAGAATTCTTTCTGATTGGTCGGTCCGTTTTGTTTTGATTCTCGGATTTGTCATTTTCTGATTTTATACTTATTACCTGATTGGTTCTTTTCTTTGTTATTAATTGTATATACAGAGGCGCAATCTTGAAACACAATAATAAATTTAATTAGGTAACTTTTAAAAGGATTCATAATGAGCGATCGTACAAGATGATCTCTAATGCCAATTTAAAATCGCTTATACCCAATAAAAACCGCATCAGATAATGGCCGTTTTTTTAAGAGCTAAATTATTCCGATAAGATAAAAAAAAATACCTTCATCAATAATAATTAAGAATCAACTTTCGCTTTATGTCGCTGTCAGATTCTAGTGAATTTTTTCCCGTTTTTCCATGTCATTAAATTGATGTCATCATCACCATTAAAACTTCACTAGAAGGCAAGGAAGGAAAGAGAGAGAGAATAAAGGCGAAGAAGTAAGGAGGGGGAGAGAAGTCTATATTAGGCACAAGCAATATCCAAAATGATGGCTGGGTGCAGACTCATGAGTGGCTTCATGAGCGCCATCTGCCGTCGATCTCTCCACCCCCACCAGCCCGCCTTACGACAAGGTCCCCGTGTCATAATCGTTAAGCCCGAAGGCCAGCCAGTTGACGCAACGCGGACGATGTAATCATCTTGAGAAAGAGGGAAGGTTAAAGGCAAATGATCGAAACCGATGCGAATTTTTCCTGAGTGGAGAAAAAAAAAGCAGAACAGCTGGACGCGTCAAGAGAAAAGACGGAGGAGGAATAATAGAAAAATGTCAAAAGAAAAGTCAATTCGGGAGTCAAGAGAGAAGAAGACGAAAGTGGACGATCTCTTTAAATCTTTATACAGATAATAAGAATTTGTTGCAGCACTTTCGAGAGTATGGAGGATCAAGCTATGATTTTTTCTTCTTCTTTGGGAATTCGATTTTCTTGGCAGTGAGAATCCATGGAGCTCTTTTCCTTCATCGTGAAATGTTGTTGACGGAGTTGTATTCGTACAATTTTTATCATGGACAGAAGATATCCTTCCAAGAAAATAAAATCTTTGAGGCACTTTTATGACATTCTGAATTTATTGCTTGAAAAGAATTTAAAGTATTTCCCGAAACGTTTATCTATAAAAGTTTTTCAAAAATATTAAAAAAATCACTGAAATGCAACTAAAAAGTAGTTAAAAACACATAAAATGAAATTTATTAGCTAACTACTTTAGTTATTTATTCATTTATTTATTCACTAGCATACATTTGAATGGAGTATTTAAATTTATGGAGTACTTAAAAGGAAATCAAGAAAGACGCTGGGAATTAGAAATATAATTTACAAACAAGACGGATACTAAACCAGATTAAACTAATCATCTTCATTTACAGTGAAAAATTGATTTGGGATAAATACAATCCATCACTTTAGAGCGACTCACTTTGGGGAACATAGTCAACTGTGCCATCCCACGCGGGTCCCAGTCGGATGCAGCCGAGTGATCGGTGTGCCCGCGTCAGGATGGTCCCAGAGTAAGGTGGAGCCGTCTAGATGTAAGAAGGGGAAAGAAGGACTATGGAACGTCGTAAGGGGCAAAACATCATTTAATTAGAAAAGAAAAAATAAAATAATATAAACGATGGTTCACATAAACTATGGGCCCCAGACAACGAAAAATTAAAATTAACTAAACAGGTAAAATCAAAAATCCAAAATAAACGTGGGTTACAGTTTCACTAAACTATCAAGTTTCAACTTACGAACATCAATAACGTGCTCTACATTTTGCAAATCATATGAGCATCAATTTTCGTAACCGGCATTTGCATGTGGGCTCCTCTCTGATCGTCCCAAAGCACTCAAACAGCTCAACTGTGCTTGATGGCCATATCAGTCGCTCCACTTTAGCAACCAACACCCGGTACGATCCCTGGTCACCAAACCAGTACCGACATAACACCTCAACGTGACAACACCTCACATGCTCCTTTTGTTTCCGAAGGAGGAGCACCGTAACCTCCACCGGTCCTTCTACCCGAGCAGCCACCAGCTATGACCACTACCCTGGTGCTGATCCCTTTTGTACACTGAGGTCTGGTAAGGCAATTGCAATAATTGGCACCCCAACTATGACCCTCGAAAATACACATCACGCGCCAGAAAATACTTGAACAATTTTCACCAAGCGAGCAGTTTTCAGCACCACTGCGAGTAGCATGGGTTGTCGACCCAAGACTCAGGGCAAGAGCCAATACTGAGCCTCACAAAACGTGCAACAACGTTACACCTTCGATTCAACGCATTTGACTGAATACAAATTCCCTGCACTCCTTAACATCGGTCCACAGGACAATCAGATTGGGCGTGGCTATAAACGAGCGTTCTAACGCACACACAATTTCGCGTCCTTGTTTCCTGCTGAAATTCCAATTCCGATTTCAACTCGCATCAACGAGTTATTTCATTTTAATCGTCGGAGACTTGGGGAGGGAAAGGTACGCAAATACTTAGGTTCATTTGCTGCTTTCAACGAGCAATCTGTTGCTAGTTAAATGCCAAACCGCACGAAACATTGTTTTAAGAGAACAAAGTTTAATCTCACCATACAAGAAATCCTTGATTCAGTAAAAGAGGAAACATCTTCCATTAAAAAAGAACCACCCGGCGCCATTAACTCTTCTCAACTTGGACGCACGCACAGATAAAATCAGTTCATACCGAACGGGGATACGTTCACCCCTGAACAGCGGAGATGTGGCTGTCAAAGCTGTCAATTTTTTAATAGTTGCCATACTGAGCGAAGTCAGAACAACAGCTCATCAACGCTCCCTTCGCTTCCCTGCAGCACATTAACAATTGACTCGCAAGCTACTCTCCAAAAAAAGGCAACCTCAGGAACCACAGCATCTTTTCTGTGAACTTCCCTTCAACAATGCCTGGCTCCACCCTCAGTTCTTTGTCGCCGGGATGGGTGACGATTCAACAGTTATCAGAAAACGTAAATAACTCAAAGCTTAACATTAAAGATTAAAAATAACTTTAAAAAATACCATACAACACAGAATAGATAAAACAGTCCAAAACAACAAAAAGTCCTGAATGATGCAACAAACAGTCCAAAACAACCCAAAATGATGCACCCCAAAGCTTAATAAATTCACAAATCTATATATATATAAAGAAACTGACTGAGTGAGTGATCAACGCACAGCCCAAAACATAAGGCCTAGAAATTTGAAATTTTGTACAGAGGTTCTTTACAAAATGTAAGTGAGCACTAAGAAGGGGTTTTGTTTATTCTTTCTTCCTTTCCATTGTAGATTTTTTTTTAAATTCAATTTACCTGGAGCTGAATGGGATTTTTGCCAGCTTTAAAAAATTGTGACGTTTGCTTTGTTTAATGAAGAATTTTGCGATTGTTCCGTGAAGCAGCATCAAGAATGACTGCAAGTGTCTCGCGCGGGAATACAGTATATCTTTTATTTTTTATCTGAATGGCATTTTTCTAGCGTCAGAAACTGTGACGTCGTTGTTTGCTTCGTTTAATGAAGATTTTTGCGAGTATTCCGTGAAATAGCATCCACAGTAACTGGAATTTTTTCTAAAATATTTTCTAAAAAGGCTTTTCGTGGCGACCAAAACAGTATACAGGGTGTTTCACAATTGGTGTCCCGTCTTTAGGTCCAAATAACGACCCATGGAAAACGGATTGGGGGAAAATGAATATTGATTATTTGGTTTTAATGTCCCCTAATTCAGAATAAAAACATTTCGCGTCCCTGGGGGTGGAGGGGTAAATTTTGAAAATTTTAATTTTGTAGGGGTAAGGGTTAGACCCCATGTGTTATTTAGAAAGTTGTAAATCATCATGTAAAATGTGGGTTTAGCAAAAAACCCGTTGAAAAAATCTCATGCCCTGCCCCCTTTATCGAGTGGGTAAAGTGAAAGGTATGGCTAGCCGATGTGGACAAAAACCGTACTTATTAGAAAACAGTAGGGCCTACATTTGGAAAATTAATGAGAATGAATGAGTCGTTACCCTGAAAAGCTAATAAACTCGACCGGGCTTTTCCCCCCAGGAAAAACATTATGAAATTTGAAAACTGTACATGGGAAATGGGAAATGAGTTTTTCTGTTTTTGTCTACATTAGCTAGCCATACCTTTCACTTTACCCACTCGATAAAGGGCAGGGGATGAGATTTCTTCACCGGGTTTTTTGCTAAACCCACATTTTACATGATGCTCTACAACTTTCTAAATAACACATGGGGTCTAACCCCTACAAAATTAAAATTTTCAAAACTTATCCCTTCACCCCCCGGGACGCGAAATGTTTTTATTTTGAATTAGGGGACATTAAAACCAAATAAGCAATATTCATTTTCTCCCAATCTGTTCCCTTTGAGTCGTTATTTGGACCTAAAGACGGGACACCAATTATGAAACACCCTGTATAAAGAAGCTGGTTGACTGACTCATCAACGCACAGCAAAATCTACTGAAGCCATCAACTCGAAACTCGGTGAGGTCATAGGACGGATAGCGTAGGGGCGTGCTAAGACCGGGTTTCTCGAAATTCGGACTCCCTGCCCACCCAGTGGGACAGAAAGGAATTGCACGTTCGATCGCTTGACTCCGCCCCCAATAAACGCAGATCTTCGAAATTTTGCAGGAAAGTTTCTAGCTACCGTTCCAATAAAGTAATTTCCCCGATTTTCGATATTCGAATTTTTAAGGGTGCGAAAGCTGATAAAAATCGATTTTCGGGGGTGTTTCACAAAATTTTCTGATATTTTGATGCAACTTCGCGGGAATAAAGATTAAGCAACGAAATTCGGAGGTGAGGTTCTCGAGGATATTTCCGCTTTGTGAAGGGCGCCAGGGGCTTTTTTGATGAAATTTTGCAATTTCTGAATGTGAATTTACAAAAAAAGTGAACATTAACCTCCACCTTTCATCTCCGGCCCTACGTCTAACTCACTCAGCTAAAGGGCCGGTGATTGGAGAGGAGTGAAGCAGAATACAATAAAAACATTTTTAAAAACTTTGTCTGTTTGAACATGCTAATCTCCAAAACTACTTGACGAATTTTCATGGGGTTTTCACAGGTAAGTTAAGCGTAGCTTGCAGCAACATATAGGCCTACGAAAAAAAATACCTTAATTTAAAGTTTCTGGAGTATGTTCAGCTTACTACAGTTCGTAGAAAAGTAAAAGATGGCGTTTTATTAGTTGATTTTTAAAAGGCGCTCATATATAACAATAGCGAAGCATTGCCGGGTCTGCTAGTAACTAATAAACTTAAAATCTACTGACCCACAGGTCACACAACCAAACATTTCCGTTGTAAGGGAATTGTCTCGATAAATAATTAGACGATTTCATCGAGTGTTCAAACTTATACTGTGGGGTTAAAAGAATAAATCGTTGATGGAGGCTTTAGGACGAGACGGAGAGCGAAGTGCACCGTTCTAATTTGATGCCTGCAACACTGAAGGCTGAGTGAAGTGAACCAATTTCCCGTCACAGATTCTGTAGCTGGAAGTTTATGATGCCTGCAGATCAAGGAAAAAGGAGTCTGTTAGTTCAGCTTTAAATCCGATTGCGCTTTACTTTCATGCAAATTAAATTAAACTTAAATGTTGAGGCTCAAAGAACGACGTTATAATTCTGCAAAGGAATGACGGTGGAGATGACAAAAGTTCCTAACTATCTAAGCGTTAAGAAGATACGTACGAGTCGGACAAAAGTTCTTAACAATCTATGATAATAAATCGGGCAAGTGCGAGCCGGACTCGCGCATCGAGGGTTCCGTACTACCATATATTAATATATTTATTTTTTATTACATTTTTATTATTCTTTACACAATCCACCATAATAACACATATTCTGTGAAAATTTCAACTGGCTACCTATTACCGTTCAAAAGATACAGCCCTTAAAAGGTCGGACGGACGGGTGGACGAACAGCGGAGGCTTAGTAATAGGTTCCCTTGACCCTTTGGGTACGGAACCCTACGAATAGAAATAGAAACATGGTTTAATATTATATAGGACCCCCTTTGGCTGGAAGTGCAGCAATTGTACGAGCTGGTATACAGTCAATAAGATGGTGAAGCACTCTTAAGTCAATGAAAGATCAGATGTACATCAGACATTCCCTTAGTTCTCCCAGATTTCTTGAAAGAAAATCTTGCATCGGATATGTATTTACATGTCCCAAACATTCTCTATGGGATTGAGTTCAGGAATCTGGGGCGGCGAGCGTAAATGGCGGAAGTCATTTTCGCGCTCGCTAAATCACTGCTTCACCCCCAACAGAAGCAATATCCTCTATAAAGAACCCGTCACACGCAGGATAAAACATGCAGCATTGGAGGATGGACTTGGCCGCATCCGACCTTCCATGAATTTTAGGTTACAAGTTTCAAACTAGCAGAAGAAGCTCCTTTCCATGGCACTACCATCAGAATCGAAATGGGGTTCCGTTAAATCCTCTGTCTAAAGTCGATTCAAACCAACCTGTGTATAATGATTCGTCAGACCATAAAACCTTCTTTCAGCCTTTAGGTGTCCAATCACGACGTTCCAGGCATTACTGATGACGAACCTCCCGTTCTTTCCAGACCGCCGATTTGAATCCGCTTCAATTTTCGGCGCGTGGTTCTTCCATAGAGGAGATATAAGGTAGAGCGCGTAAAGTCTTCTGCGCAGGTTGCAAACAAGACCAAGTCATGTGACTCAAAGCTCCGGCTATGTTAGCACCCAATCGTTCACTATCACTTCATGCCTTTCCTCGCAACGACCGTTAATCTTAGGGAGAATTATATTCCTGAAAATGATAAACGACATAGTTTTCGCATTGCAAACAGCATCGCTTCGTTCTCATCCGTCCCTAAATCAATACTGTGATCTGTCCCCAACTTGCTACTGGCTTCAATATTGGCATACGAAATCGCTCACGGTGCAGGCGGATGCTCTTTTTATCTTATTCTCCTCTATGGGTTCTTCCAGATAACGGTCGGGAACAGTTTATGTTAAAATCACTTGTCAGTGGATGTCCTCTTTTTCCGTCAAGTCGTTTACACGACGTCGGTGTCGCTTATGATTGTATGTCTTTAAGTAACAGTTATCATCATTAGACACAGACTGGATCATTTCTTTAACGGTTGAATATTCTGTATACCCCTTTCCAGTTAGCTGCTTAGTTGTTTAAATCGTGACTCCAGCTAAACGAGCATCAACCATCAGTTCCTTTTCGAAGTCTGATCAAGTTCAATGATTAGACTCACCCAAATCCTTCGTAAATGGGTGGTAAGTACACGCTTCAATCATATGACCTCAAAATATTTTTAAACGGATTAAAATAAGATTTACACATGTTTCATAGATGTTTCTAATTCAGTTCATTGGTCAGTGTGTTTAGAAGTTTAACGAGGAAGCACTTTCTAAGGAGATTGGAAATGATTTTAGCAGTTTGAGCGTGGCAGCTGAGGTTGCCATGAACAGTGATTCCTAATAACTTTAGAGAATCGTAGTTCTTGATGGTTTTATAAATGCTAAAGACGTAGTCCTATATTTTTCAGCTTAATCCCTTAAACAAAAGGATACAGACCAGCTTTTGAATATTTGAATATCATGTGACCAGTTTAACCCGTGCGAATGATATTCGCACAGAAAATAAAAATCCACTCTGTATATGTCAACAACTAAAATTTTTTTAAATAAACAAAATCAAAAGTAGATTAAAAATCTCCTTAAAAGCCTCCTGGAAAATCTCCAATTAATTAAAGAAACTTGTACCCCTTTATTGCAAATGCTGCAAAAGATAAATTTTAATTGAATTTATGTCCAGAGGTGATTATTAATTATTTTTTTCCATACAGTTTTTCTGCTCTGTTTATCCAGTAAGTTTATTTTTCTTTTAGCCCATGAGCAATAGAAATAAGTAAAAACAAAATTTTTCTCTAGACATCTGTTCAAATATTAATTTTAACTTCAGTATAATCAAACCATAAAGACATTGACGGTTATCTGGTAACTGTCTGAATATTCTGGATAATTTACATATATAATTTTTCTTGTTCCTCCTATCTATGATGGAACTATTCAGTCGATTTTATGTGGATCACTAGGTCGGTTAGTTCCTTTGCATTCTCCTTAAAAATACAGTCGATTGCAGTGCACAAAACTACAGTCGATTGAACGAAAAGGCTAATTCTGGTTCTGGGTGCGCTTCCTTACGTAATTTACAAAATTTAGAATTTGGCATTATTCAAAAACTTCTCATTCACAGTAAAACAGGTTATGTGAGTTCCATCACTGTGAGTGTGTGCCTGTTAGAATTTTTTTTTCATTTAAATCAGAGCAATTTAAAAAGTTCCGTAACTGCAGAGATTTAATGGATCTTCCAAAATTACCTGTGTTAATAAACCACCTCACGAGGTTCAGAGAGGTACCGTGAATATTTGAACAGCATGTTCAATCCTTCTGAGGTAAATATGAAAGTAACTATTCGTCAGAAACAACGATGCGAGGCCCTATACTGCTTGTGTGAACAAGGTCTTCAGTTTGAGTGCATCCTACACCCTCCGTGCAAATCGGATGTCGTGCCATCGGATTTCCGCGTATACAATCCAGTGAAGCAGCGCTGAGCGAAGCGAATTTTCCAGAACAATGATGCTATTCGTTCGGCGGTACATGGGTGGCTGCGCACCCACCCGAAAGAATATTTCTCCTGCGGTATATGCGCGCTTGTCAAGCGCTGGCGTATACGTGTACGTGTTGAACCAGAAGGGGACAATGATAACGTAATTTTTCAATGTTCGGAATAAATACTCTGTGAACAAAGCATTCCGCTTTTTCTATTAATGCTCCTTGCAGAAATTAGAAAAGATATTTTACAGAAGGTTGATTAAGATCTTTGGAAACGGTTTATTGCGTGAATGCTGCGAGTCACGTGCAGTGCGCTTGGCATGAAATGATGCTATTGTATCCGCATTATTGTGTTTCATTCGAAAACAGTAAATTTAATGAAAAATATATCCGAAAATCGGATCTCACTGGGAAGGGTACATTACTGCCCTTTCCGAAGCTAATTATAGCTATTCTGTTTAGAATTAGCGCGTGTAAAGCACGAAATTTCTCTGTTTCGAAAAAAAAGCATATCAACAGTACTAAATGGAAAAGGAAAATCCCGAAAAGGATTAATTCCAACTGGCCAGAAACAGCATAATCCACGAGTTCCCACAAGCCGAATACCACAGGTCAAAAAGCTCCCAAACATTGTAGAGGGATCGCAACCCAAAGAGGGATCGCAAAATTATAGGAACTTTAAATAAAATAATAAACAAAGATTTGCAACTAGAAAAGCGTCTAAAGAGTCGTGTTCATAAGGTGCTGCCATGACACTTTGCAGAAAGGAAGAGGAATTGTCGGAGGCTCTGTAAGGGTTACTTCACATCAGAAAGATGGAAGTACGTTGCCACTTTGGATGAAGCCTATGGCTACCTCAACAATTGCAACAATCCCCGAGGAATTTTTATATATCGTCCACGTGGAGAGAAATCATATCAAAAGCGGTCCAAGGAATGTAAGGAAAGTTATTCATAGGGATTTATGGTGATTGCTGGATACACATACTATGGCAAGCTCACAATCAGAAGAGCAGACAGGAAGGCTAAGGTTAACGCCCTTTACTATCAGCAGCATGTTCTCAGTCCAATTTTCCACGAGGAAATCCCCGCATTGTATAGAGAGGACAAAAGCAATGTTTGGCTGCACATGGTGCATTATAGTTTCGAAAATAATCCTCGTTACCAAAAATTTCCTACAGCGTAGGAAACGCCCGATTGTCCAAAACGTCTTTGTAGGCTTCAGGATTCAAACTGCCTTCAACCACATGCAAGGCCCTCAAGCAATGCCGTGAACACACCACCACTAAATTTGGTGGTTGGAACAATCAATCAGGTAAAAGGTGCTCCCCAGGCATTCGCCATAGCCAAACACGCTCATCCGACGGAACAGAGTTTAGAGTAGTTCCTCACTCCAGAAAATGTTTTCCCACTCTTTCGCAGTCCGATGTCAGCATTCGAAACACTACCGATGTGTAACAACCTTGTTCTTTGGCTTGTGTGCGGCTACACATCCGTAAATGCTAAATGCATGCTGCTCTTTACGCAAAATGTTGTCATCCACACTGACTCCTGTTGCCTGTTGGAACTCCTAATTGTTGAACTGGAGAGGATTCTTCCGATTTTTATGAGCCTTGTGCTTCAACAACCGTCGGTCGCGTTCAGTGAGGTTTGGGGATCGTTCAACGTAGGATGTGCGTGTTCCGATGGCTGTAGCGTTCCATTTCTTCACGATATCACTAACAGTTGAACGTATCTGATAATTTTACCGAAATTTCGCGAACAAATATGCGCGCAATGTGGCACCCAATTCTTACTCCTCTCTCAAAGTCACTAATCTTCCTTCGTTTAACCATTTCTCCATCTCTCCAAGATTACACGAACAAGTTACCAACCAAGACTACAAACTTATACCAGCTGTTGATGAGGGAGCATGGTTTCATATAAAATAGGTTTCCGTTTTATTATTCACATCGGCTTCATAGAGTAATCTTAAAAATTTCCCGGCACAAAATTTACATATACGTCATTGAAGAATCTTCAAATCATTTCGAATATGATGCTTTTTCCTAAACATATGTTAACAAAACCCGAATCCTATAATTTAATTATGTACGCAAATTGCATGATTGATTAAATGATTAAGTCAATGAAATGTTTTTCTTCTACCATGTTTTCTTAAACGCTATCGTTAATTGAATATCTTCCAAAGAAGCGGAAGCTATTATATTAATTATATTTATATTTCATTACGTGACATTTCATATTAAACTTTGCTCCTTTTAGAAAAAACGAAAATAGGAAAGTTTCGTCGTCCTAATGCAATTTTGCTTTATTAAATCACGCTTTTTTGCCGGCTTAGATTTTGCTTGTAGCCAAAAACATGGGCTTAATGAACTGACTTAATAAGGTGTTTCCGTCCTCGGGGGCAGGTGTGTCCCTGTCACCGCATTAACTAATCGCTGGGCCGCCGCATTTGATTCTCATTTTTCATGAATAATGAAAAACCCTTCCAGTATAATTTATCAAAGGAGGATAAATTGCTCTACTAGGAAGTTAATAACTGAACCAAAATACGAATTCGGGACATTTAAAGAGTAATCAAATGCATCATTTGACTCAATCATAACTCAAAAGAAAGACTGTAATTTCTCTTTCCTCCGTCTCCTGAAAATCAAAACCCTATGAGAGTTAACGAGCAGAAAAACGTAAAGCGTGAAATTTTAATGTAATATGCAAAACAGTTATTAGAAAATGGGCATAATTCGGAAGAATAGACTCTAAGGCTATTCAATTTATACGGTAAAATCTTGACGGAAACTGCATTTAAGAGAATTAATAAAACTTTCGGTGCGGAAAATACATGCAATCTCGTAGGCAAAATTAAAATTATTATTGGCAAACTTACGTACCACTGGGTATGAATTTTAATCATGTTTTGGAGAAAATGACTTAAAATGTCACGTTTAAACAATTCACTGGTAATGATAGACACACAAATAAAGCATACGCATTTTGGAAAAGTAGTTAAACACACGGGACACAAGATTCGTAATGCTGAAAAAAAAGTGAAAACATCAAGCTTGGAAGTATAGACAAACATTTGGAAATACCTCGGCAGCGAAACTGCTTGCTGATCACTATAGATATCGTGGTAAACTATAAACTCTTTAAAGGTGATTAAAGAATCTTTGATTTTCAAATTGAATTATGGTTGAAAACATGGTCATATCTTGGAAGAAGTGGCGAGGTTTGTTGGAGTGGCCACGACCACAATACTGTTCATTTTCAATGGAAGAAATATAGAAACAACTATTCAGCAAGGGGAAAATGGCTGAAAGTCGATTGTGGAAAAAACGGGACTTTAGGTGTTTGAGCCGAACAACAATTTTATATGGAACATACAGTGGCGGTCAAAAGTTTAGAACCGTTTTAGAAAATCTCATATTTCTTTTATTGTTATTGTACATTGAAAAATGAGGAATAACATGTTAAACGAATCACTCACACATTTCTTTGCATCAAAAATGGTTTTATTTCAACAGAAAAGTTATTATTTTAAAATAGGACATTTTGTTTTGCCAATACCTTCACATTTTCCCCTTTGCCATAAGTTTAGGACCAAAGACACACGTCAATATTTTGTGGGATAACTAAAAATTTTCATTACACCTGCACATCTCTTATTGAGTCAGCCAAAGCAACACAACATTCGTTTGGAATTCCTTCCCATACTTCTGCAGCTTCAAATAACTGAATCCTATTTTTAGTTTCAATTTTCGTTTTGCATCATTCCATACCATTTCAGCAGGATTGAAATCAGGCGACTGAGAAGGCCATTTCATGACAGTAATATAAATTTTCTGAAACCACTCTTTAACGATGTTGCTGATATATTTCAGATCGTTATCCTGTTCAAATGTCCATTTCAAAAGCAAATTGTCATCAAGACAAGGCAATATAGTATTTTCAATAATGAATTTATAGATGTAGCGATACATGTTTCCATCAACCAACTTACATGCCCTCTTCTTCGCCGAGAAAATCTAACCCACACCATTATATTAGCACCTTGAAATTTGACAGTAAGTTGAAGGCAACGAATGTTATTTTATTCTTCTATTCGGCGCCTTACGTACATTCTTTCATCATTGCCAAACAAATTTTGTTTCATCCGAAAATAGCACATTTTGCTATTGCTGATTTGTCCATTACAAATGAGCATGAGCCAATTCCAACGTAGCTCTTCTAACCATTTCATGAGTAAATTTGCATAACCAATATAATAATTTTTTGTAAAAAAAAAAAACAACAACAAGAAATTAATCCTCCCGAGGAAGGTATAAGAAAGTAGCAGAAGCGCTGAGGTCATCTACTTTTACCCTTTTATCTGCACTTTTTAACCCCTCCCCCCATTTTTTTAATCGAAAACTGATTTTCTCGAACGTAGTATTTAGAAAATGAAAAAGAGCTCTATCTTCTTTCGTTTCTCATCATTTCCGATCAAATGATATATCACATGCCATATGTGACATATTTCTAAAGACCAAGTGACTGCTACCCCCACAACTCAGACCCCAGTGGGACGATTTCGCCCAAACTTCCTAGTAATGTAGATCATACCTAGAGGAAGCTGAATAGCGAATTTCACTCCTTTACATGTATACCTTTTGAGCCCCTCTAACTTCCACCCCCGAAACTCCGATCCCAGTGAGACAATCAAAACCAAACTACATAGTGAAGATGTATATGCCCATAGTAAACTACATTCGGAATTTCAACTTTCTACCTCAAAAAATTATGAAATTATGAAAGGAACAGACGGACATGTGAAACCAGCACGTAGCTCCATTCTTCCGCTACTTAATAAATGGCAAATGGATTTCAAAAATTTATTCAGAAATACTTTTTTATCTTGGATAATGTGAAATACATTATTAGGACCGATAGCTACTTATGTTTTCACAATGTGCGTCCGTTTGTCCGTCTATCTGCCTGTCTGTTGGTACTTTAGATTTCGAACGCTTCCGAATTTTCGACTTCCGTTTTCACCATTCGACAACTTAGGGAAATCGGAAGACTGAGTTCGTTAGTGGAAAAAATCGGTGAATTACTTCCGGTTCAAAAGTTACAAGTAATATAGGAGACCACGTTTGTCACTATATAATTCCACGTATAAATGCCTGTGCACTGCCAAATGCTGTTCTCTCTTTGGCATTCCATACCTAAAGCAGAGAAAAGGCTTGTGAATAAGGTGAAAACACTTGGTCTTCCTTGATGGTCAATATCAGTTAGAACTGGTTCAAGGGTATGTGGTTTAGTGGTACCATTATGGTCCACTGGAAACTTTCAATACTAAGATATGGCATGATTATATCAAACAGCTTGAAATAACATGTCATGGTCGAATATTACCGTAAATTAATGATAGTCGAAATACGTTCAATGGCATGTGGTTTCATGGAACCATTATGGTTCAGTGGAAACTTTCAAAGCTCAGATTTGGCATGTAATATATCAAACAACTTGGAATGACGTCTCACGAATGAATATAACATAAAATTAATTATTTTCGAAATTGGCTCAAACGCACCTGGTTTAATGGAACCATTATGGTTCATTTTAAACCTGCAATGCTAAGATACTGCATGCAATATATCAAACAACTTGGAATGAGATTACATGAATGAATATAACGTAAAATTAATGATAGTCGAAATTGGTTCAAAGGCAGCTGGTTTAGTGGACCCATTATGGTTGAGTGGAACTTTCAATGCTAAAATATGGCATGTAATATATCAAACGACTTGAAATGATGTCCATGAATGAATATAACGTAAAATTAATGATAATCAAATTTGGTTCCATGATTCATGTTTTAATGATACCATTATGAAACCATTGGAAACTTTCACTGCTAAGATATGGCATGTAATTACTTATACCTTATATTATCAATAGTTATTTTGCGTTAGGCAAATTTTAACAATAGCTAGTAGCTAATCGTTCCTTCAATGGTACTTGCTTACGTAGAAAAGCTTTGGCAATAGTTTATGAAGAAAGAATTGACCCTTACAAAGAACGCTTCAACAATTAACGTTTATTTCATTAAATAGGAATGCTTACAAATTAAAGGATTCGTATATGTTCTAATCTATAGAGAATTGCTATTTTCTCCATTTAACTTTTCAGGTAGTTTTATTCAGTTTGAACTGTACATTTCCCTTAGAAGTACGCCTTGCTTAGCAGCCAGAGGCTTTCTTAGCAACCTCATCTAATTCTTAACAACGAAAGGCTTTTTTACAAATCAAATGCTTTCCTTTTCGTTCTCGAATGCTTTAAAATCCTATCGGTCCTGAGCATTTCGGTTGCTTAACTTATTATACAAAGTTTTATCCTAAAATATTGGATGCCAGAAAGGTGAAATACAATAGTTGCATTGTGGTCTCTTTTGCTGAAATTGAAATAACTAGAAATGGTCCTCGAGTAGCAAAATGGTAGCGTTTAATAAGCAAACGGAAGTACAACTTCATCCTCAGGGTAGGGAAAGACTATAACAAAGTCCCCACCACCGAATATATTGTATACGCCCATAAATCAGAAGAATACTAGCTCATGCTGATTGGTGCAGAGAAGCTTACATGATTAACAAATAGGATTAATACAATGTGAAGGAATTACGAAATGAATTGAATAACAATAATAAAAATTATTACAAAGATGGCAATTATACAAAATTTTACATCGATCGACAAAGAGGTCTTTCAGGAAACGATCTGGCAAACATCGAAGATCCTGGATCATCGGCTTTTTCGGGCCACGTTATAAATAAGAAGCATCCATTCGGACCCATACACGAAATCATTTTGAAGTTTGAACGAGACCACAAGAGGATACTGATGCATGAGGCACTACAGATCAGAAGATACTTAAAGACTGAAAATGACAAGGTCCTGAACAACCAGAACAGTTTTGAAAGAAATCCGGTGCTGGACACCGTTAACAACATTATTAACAAGCGCAGAGAAAAAAAACCCCGCAATTAGGAACGGAAAAATGAAGCCTCTAGACTGTACGCTTATAAAAGCCTTTTTTATAACAGCCATTTGTGTAAGTACCATATTTGTAATAATTTTTATTATTGTTATTCAATTCATTTCGTAATTCCTTCACATTGTATTTTTCCTATTTGTTAATCATGTAAGCATCTCTGTAAACCACCAATAAGCATGAACTAGTATGCTTCTGATTGTTGGGCGTATACCACATATTCGGTGGTGGCAAAGCCAGTTGGGGACTGACTTGGTTGTAGTCGTTCCCTACCCCGACGATGAAGTTGTACTTCAAAACGCGTAGGTTTGCTTCAGTGTTGCCAGAGATGGGTCTGTAGCATAAAGTAGCATAATTCAGATGGTGCGGTAGCACTTTCCGTTTTCAAAACCTCCCAGTAAACTTTGCTTATTAAACACTACTATTTTGCTACTCTAAGACCCTTTCTAGTTATTTCAAGGTGAAATAGTTTAAGAGGCCTTTTATGTCCTATACATCTGTTATATGAGATTGAAATTTTTAGCGACGTTTAGGAGCATATATACATTCTCCATATGAATATAGAATAAAATTTAAAAAAAATGCGTTAAGGATGAAAGTTTTTAAGACCGTACGCTACTTTTCACCATTTACTAAGCATTACTCGACGTTTGCAATAAAACGATCCTAAAGGTCGCCTAGAATAATTCGAGGATCACGGGTTGCAGACGTTGGGAGTAAACTGTTTCGCTTTTTATTACAGTCAAGTGATCCTAAAATATAATATTGCCTAATAAATGCAACATGCACCATGGATATTCACGAAAGACGCTCAAGATATGAGGCTATTTGGAGCTCAAAAAGTGCAATATTGCTTACTTTTGCAATTACAATTACACCTTTATAACTGCTATCGAATGAACTATATAAAGAGAACAATTTGTGAAAAGATTTAAAAGATTTTATATTTTACATAGTTTTAAGCAGTTTTATTTTTTTAAACTTGCTTTGTTGCAAATACAATTAAGTGTGAAAATCAAAGAGATAAATTTGCTTAAAAGCATCGATGATACATCGGCTCATCAATTCTCTGAAAATCAAATTTGAACACTTTCCATCGATCGCCATTAATGACTTCGAAGCGAACAAATTTCATAAGGCAGTTTGCTCTCCTCTACTTCATAAACTTTCATTCGGCTTTGTTGCCATTTCAATTTTTTCTTAGTTTCTTTCGCAATTTAAATTCAACGCTACAATCGATGAATAATTAAAGTTTTGATTAAAAATTCAACAACAAAACTCAAATTTCTTTCGGTTTAGTCACTTTTTTTTGTTTATCTTGCTCCTAGAGAGAAGCAGTTTGGATGAATTGGTGAGGCAGATGCTCTTTTCCTTGCATCTTTTTTTCCCCAATAAAACAATTTCCCTTCGCTTTAAAAATAAAAATTTTACTAGGTGAAAAAAAAAAGTTATTGAGCCAGATCGGGTTCCGTTATCAGCTCCTTCAGGTTCAATCGAAGTGCGCGTGCTTCGAAAGTCGACAGCGCTCTCGAGCGGAAAAAAAGATCAGCCAGGATAGCGAGCTGCTTCAAGAAAATGCGAGAAATGTACGCCTGAAATAATTAGAATATTTTCAATGAGAAAAGTTGTTCCAAAGGCACGAACGCGCTCGAAAGCCAAGTTTAAAACGTGGCGTCTAATTGTGTTTATTCTCCGCGTTTTCCTTCGTTTAACTGGAGCGCGACTTAAAAATTTCCTTGCTCAAAAAACAACACTTATTCGATTGCTTTTAACGTGTAAAGTTTAAACTTTTTAAATTGCAACCCAGTGGAATTTGAACTTATAACTTTGTTTCAAACAGTAAAACTACCGACATACACGAGCACTTTCCATTCGCTTAAAATTCGCAAGTAAAAATTTTTGTTACATTTTACAACTGTGTTTTGTTAAACTTTGTCTTGCCACTTTGAAATTTGAATCATCATCATTCGTCAGAGAACTAAACGCTGTAATCAGTTTCTGCATTGTAAAGTCACAGAGCTATCATCATTCTTGAAGCAACATTAGTTTTTAAAGTAAATCAAATGGTATGCTGTTGATTATTAATAGAAAGTGTAAAGTCTACCGAAATAAGAAATGTCTATCACTCTAATGGTCAATCATCAGGCTGCTGATTGTTTTCACATCCAATAAGCGTTAACTACCGGTTTTCAAAAGTAGTCTGTAGATCTGCGTGGATGTGACACATTGATACTAGTACTAAAATATTACAAAAACAAACTTAAATACCGCACAGCTACAGAAAAAAATTAGAGGATCGTTGACTTTAATGTTCAAAATCCCTACATCCAGACTGCGATCTGTTAGGTTATCAGGTCAGGCATCAGGGTACCTGCAAAATGACAACAGAAACTTTTACATCCTTTCAAACTTGCATTATACAACTTTTGTATAAAAGTCAGGCAACTAAGCTACCTGACAGTACACGCATACGGGAATAGTGATATTTTTATTTAATATCTTGTTGCATGTGCTGAAATTATGCCAGCCACCTTTCTTGCTGCAAAAACCTTGCTAAATCAGCAATGGATTTCGGACGTGGCTCTCATTCGACGCTCCAACTTGTCCCGTTAAGTTTTCGAGTGGATTAACGTCAGGGCTCTGCGGCATTTATTTTCTGCCACAAGTTTTGTATTAATTGTTTGGCAATCTTTTATTTTGTTTTATGCTTGTATTTTCCCCCGTTTTGTTTCTATTATTTGAATTTTAGGTTTATCAATTTTTTATAACTGCAGCTAAGCAACAATAGCAGGTGTCCCGTGTAGCTCGCTGATGGTAGTGACTGTCACGCGATCGTGAGGCATTACGTATCTGGGTATTGTTGATGAATTTTCTTTTTTTCTACCAGCGTCTTGGGAAGGGACTTGACACCGGACTCTTGAGGACAACAGTTGTTTGTCTTGCCTCCAGTGGTGGAGTGCGATTTTGAATTAGCGTCAAGAAGCTCTGTGGATCTTATGTTGAACGCAAGGTTATGCGTTGATTTTGCAACCGTAATATGAACGACTAGCCATAGCCCTACCTTGGATTTCGAACACTTGCCGCCATGTTGGATTAAGGCCCAACTCAGAAGCCATATCAGGGTAGGATTGTCTTTTGGATATAATTATAGAATTGCGTATTGGATATTATGTTTGATTAATTCTAGAATTGCGTATTGGTTAGAATTAATTTTACTAAATGTAACGGTCTATTCTCGATTGATGATTGTTTCGAGACCGTCTGGAATTTATCCTGTTGTAACGTCTATGTCGTACATTTTCGACATAAAGCTCAACGTTAGTTTGATGATAGCTATATTGCCCGGAATGATACGCCTCTAATTATTCCTTTTTTTTATTCAGTGGACGCCATCATCTCCT
The DNA here is from genome assembly GCA_023313115.1 of Rhysida immarginata. Classification (NCBI taxonomy): domain Eukaryota; kingdom Metazoa; phylum Arthropoda; class Chilopoda; order Scolopendromorpha; family Scolopendridae; genus Rhysida; species Rhysida immarginata. Next base: position 379,710 of record JAHWFO010060973.1, on the reverse strand, counting down.
CCTGCCTCTCATTGGTGAAGTGGAATTTACTCCTTGGATTGTGCTACACGCCGACCTATACTTGTGTCAATGTGGAATGTGCTTGTTAGCTGTGCGACTAGCTGCATCATTTAGTATTTATTATGAATTGAGATTAGATCTCGATTTTTATAACTTTCATGTCTTCTAATGTGTCCTTCTTACAAAATGTCCTATAGAGAATTTTGTTCCTTATTTGACAGTTAAATAAAGACAAAATAAGCTATTTTCTGATTTTCTTGTTATCTCTATATTTTATTATTATTTTTATTTATTCCATATCAAACATGGAACGTGAACGCCATTACCAGCGTCACAGCTCTCTGTTTATGTCCCTTTACCTGACGGAAGCCGAAACAGGACATAGTGCATTATCGTCCTGAAAGCAACAATCCTGATTACCAATAAATTCCAACAGCGTAGGAAGCACTCCATTATCCAAGATGTCTTTGTAGGCTTCAGAGTTCAAACTGGCTTTAACTACATGCAAGGATGTCAAGCCATAACGTAATAAACACGCACATCATGAGTCCATCACCACCAAACTTCACAAACATGTCTATCCGACTAGAACAGATTCGTCACTTCACAAAATGTTTCTCCACTCTTCGACAGTCCGATGTTTGCGTTCCGAACACCAGTGGAGCTTGTCTGGCCGAACACCAGTTCACTTCTGTTACCTGTTGGAACTCTTTGTTGATAACCTGGAGTACCTTCTTGTGGTTTATGAGGCTCGTCTGACATGGGACGTGCATGTTCTATGCCTGTAATGTTCCATTTCTTCATGAAATCACCAATAGTTGAACGTGGCTGTGTTTATTTTTCTTAAGTTTCACGAATGACCGCAATGTAGCACCCGATTTTTACGCCTCAACAATGATTAAGCCATTCCCTTTGTTTAACAGTTTCCTCCTACGACAATATTACACTACCAAGTCATCACACCATCACTAAAAATCACCAAAGAAAAGCAGGTTTCTAATGCGTAAGTCAGATTTCATGAAAATTAGGAGGTGTCTGTTCTATTATTGTATGGTCATGTATACTCTGTCGGACGAAAGATGAACTGAACGCGTCCCAATTAAAATTTCAATTTCATTGTCACACATTGTTAATTTTTACATTGCAGCAAAAGGTTTAAAATTGAAATCGGCAAATTTAAGTGGCCATATCCAGTTCATCTTCCTTGGACAAATATATCAACTATGTTAATTGTTATGAATATAGAGTGTTTGATGATAAATTCTAATTCGTGATTCTGTCAACATGCTTCAATCTCTCGTTTTTAATTCAATGGAATTTAGTTTACAGTACGGTAATTTAGCAGTCAGAGATTGGCTGCTTTAAGACTTCTCTATGTGGTGTTTGTGCGGACAATTATCTCGTTCATCGTCTTTATCGCTGATTCGAAAACAAGCTTTGGGAATTGTTCCTACCGAGGTCAGCAAGTCTTCCGAACTGAGTCGATTATACCTTAAGGGCCAAAATGAGAGCAGAAATTCCTGCAATTGACGTGGAACGGCAAAATAGACATCTGATCAGTTTCTTCATGCAAGCCATTTCATGAGAAGCATCATTGACTCCCAATTCAACTATTTTCTTCCAGACAAAAAAAACAAACTAATATCACAAAAAAATACTACTCTGCAATCCAGCGAGATCAACCAAACTTTCTCTTTGTTAAGTATCATGAATCTTTAACTGGCAACGCGGTCAATTCTGATGTTATTGCTAATTATTATAGTCAGTCCCTGTTGGGTCATTTTATTATATTTCCTAAATTAGGAAAGGTATAATAAATGCCTTTTGAAATCATCTCGATACTCTGCAAATATTGTACATCTGTAGCCTACACTTAATTCTTTCGCATCTCTTTCTCTTCAGTCTAAAGGAAGGATCAAGGAATCTCGTCTATTGCGCTTTCACCATATGCGTTATCTTCTTCATAGCCAATTGGATGAATTCAGGTTTAGATTTTCGTTCTGAATACATTTCTAATGCTGAGATAACCTTATCTTCCAAATTTTTGCCAAGATTACCTGTTACCATTTAGTAATTTTAAGAAACTATTGCATGAACGCTCTCTGGAATAATTTCTCGTATTTTAGATAATGAAGTGAAATTCGGCAATGAATAGTGAGGTTTATTCATAACTGCACAGTAAAGAATGGTATTTTTCTCAAATTTCAAACCCGCTTATCCGTTAGCGTCGCGAGAGCAGCAGGACTATGGTGGATCTCCAGCGCTCGCGATCTTCCGCCATCAGGCGCATGTCCTCAATGGTAATACCCAAGCGACTCGAACCTAGATTCTCCATGTAGTATAGGCGTCTGGTCTAGGCCGACGTCTTTGTCTCTTACTCATCGGCTTGGGAATAGCAACTGCCTAGGAAGACTAGTTTGCAGCATCCGTGTCAAGTCACCTCACCATACCAACACTACTGAAACCTTCAATGCGAAGAAGTAGCGGCTCAACACCTTATTTTGCTGCTGTGCACACTACACAGTAGAGTAACATCTGCCACACCGTTTAGCAATCTCGGCCGCTTGCACCCGCGATCGTACTCTATCGGTCACCACCCAAGACTCATGACCAAGGGGGCAAAGATAGATTTGAAAACAGATCTTGGTTTTGTTTCCAAGCTCACTTTTCACTACCACGGATCGCCATAGTTCGCGTCTGACACAGCTTCTGACACCGATCCTCGCAATGCCGCCCATCACTCGTGAATAAAGTCCCGAGATACTTGAACTTCTACACCTGTCTCAGTGGGGCTCCCTTTGAGCGTACTGAGCAGACTGCCTAGAAAGGACCAAATCCTCAGGTCTTAGTCACACTGATTTTCATTCCAGCCTCTAGGCACTTGGCTGCATGCTGAAGTTTAGTGCAAGAAGACCGAAGGACGACAAGGTCATCAGCAAAAGTAACGTCTCCACCTAAACCAATACGCTCATCATCTCGGCTACCCCTTTCTATCCAGTCCACAAAGAAAATGATCAAGACGGGTGACAGTATGCTCCTTTGACGGATGAAAGTATGCTCCCAACACCCAGGGTGAACGGTCTTAACTTAATGTCATTTTTCCGCACGCACATCTGAGCTTTCAGACATAACATCCAGTAATTGACCATTCACTCCGTACTCTTGCTTCTCCCGAGGAACACCATCATATGCTTTTTCCAGAACCACAGAGCAACGTAGACATCTATTGCATACTCTCAGGATTTCTCGAACATTTGCATTAGAGCAAAAATGTGACCCGTTGTTCTTTAGTCAGGTCGGAAACCACACAGCTCTGTCGACAGTTTGAATTTGGCTATTTCCCTACTCCTCTTCTCCAGACATTTAGCGTAGAATTTCCCAGGAATGCCTCTTTAGTTGTTGCAATTTCTTCGATCTCCCTTTTTAAAGATAGGGACGGCAATTCTTATCTGCCATTGCTTAGGAGGCTGGCCGGATATCAAAGCAACTTGACACACCCGAGTCCGTCACAGTATACGATCCTGATTTAAGGCCTTTATCATCTCAAACCGGATTTTATGATCACCTGCAGCTTTGCCAAGTCTTCAGGAACTTAATTGCCCACATGACTTCTGCTTCGGTTATACTGACATGATTATTCTCCGCTCCAAGTTGCACCCCATGTGCTCAGTTGATGCTGTTACCAGAGTAAGAAGAGATGCAAAGTACTCTTTCCACCTGTGCAGGGCACTTTCCTACGTTTTCAGAAGGTTGCCATCTGAACTCTTAATAGTTTGTGGTGAAGCACTTCTTTCCATGGATACGGCGCACTCTTGGTTTTAGCTGTTGTCTTTCGCGCCTTTGCTGCCGCCTTTTGCGCCTTAGTGTACCGCATTCAACTCAAAGGTGATTTATTTTCAAAGCATTCCTTCTTTGTCTTGACAGCTTCTTGGACCTCATCAGTAACTACTGCCCTGAGCCACACCCAACTACTTACAACCACGGCACAGACTATCACGACTGTTTTAAACAAGTGTCACTCCATTTCAACAGTGCTACGATCACAGGGTAATTCATTGAACCTTGAAGATATGTTATCTGCATAGGTCTTCCTCACAGCTCTATCTTACATTGCCTCCCATTTGATGCGCCAAGTCTGTCTAGACCTTGCATTTCACTAGGTTGGCATGGATTCAGAGAACCACAAAGTGCAGACAACAAGGTGGTGATCAGTTGATAGTTCTGTCCCCCTCCTCACGCGAATATCCAAAACAGATTGGAATAAGTCAACTAATACGGGTAAAGCCCCACCAATCAATCAGTGATTCTGGTCCATTGCATCCCTGTACCTAGTATACTTATGGACATCCCTGTGCTGAAAGAAGGTGTTCGTAATGGGAAGTCCATTGTTACAACAGAGATCCAACAAACAGCTCCCATTCGGATTTAAATCGAGTGACCATTTCTCTCAATCACTCATGTCTGGCCATCAGCTCCTATGTGTGCATTAAAATCGCCCACTGGGATGACAGAATCTGCACTCCCTCTCCTGCTGAGAGCAGCATCAACTTCATCTGTAAAGAGCAGGTACTCTATGACTACATTCGGAGCATATGTAACGAACAGAAAGCCCGTTTCTCTATCTGAAGCCTCAGGAGACACAAGTCTTCCACCTAAAGCGGTCCAATCTGCCAGTCGGGGGTTTGTGACTATCTCCACTCCCGCCTAGGCGGTCATGCTAGGGTCGACACCTGAGTAGAAAAGCTTCCTTCTAAGTCACCCTCCTTCTAAGTCTACAGACATTTCGTAGAGGTAATACCTACAATATCCAGTCGATATCGTTTGGCGTCTACTAACTCGGATTCCTTTCCTGTCATGGAGAATACGTTCCATGTGCCCTTTGACAGCAGCCAGTCCGGTTGTCGCTTTACCCGTTTCTTCTCCAGGGTTGCGAGTGCACTGGTGGGGCTTCTCGGAGACTCTCCCGAGATAACAGCCGGGAGACTGTCGACTATTTTTCGAACGGGAGGCTATGCTTAACTCACGAACGCGAGTGACTTTAACATGCGCAACACACAGTATGAATTTTCTCATCCGTTGACATGAGAAATATTGTTGGATGCTGTTCGTCTCACTTCTCAACCATGACTTTTCTGGCAAGGGTGACCCTAAAGTAGCATTTTTTCAAGCAGCATAGCTCACAGAATCTCTGAGGTACTCAAACTCCTGACCCATGGTGGGAGCGTCCACTCAGGGGAGCATGGTTTGCCTATATAGTCCGTATTTTCGGGCATCAATCCCAAAATAAATTTAAATTGTCAAATTTGTATATTTATCCCATGTCAATTCAGGCAGAAATTTTATAGTTTTGGCACTTGACCTCTCGGATTTTAATGAAATTTGAAATATACTGTGCAACTGCCCTAGGGAGTTGGTAATGAATGCCATGTATTATTGATTTTTTTTTACATTTTTATGGAAGTTACGGACATTTATAATTTTCGAAATTTGAGTGGGGGTCTTACATATGAAGTACTGTAACTTCGGTTGTATTTTACTTAGAAAGATGTGATTGGTGACATATGAAAGCTATTTAAACGTAGATTTTACAGATAGTATAGAAAATTATACAGTAAGAACTGACTAAAACGGACCCTCTTCATAATGGATAAATGGAAACCTGCAGAAACGGAAAAAAATATTCGGACCCGAGTGATGTGCCGTTTTAGTCAGGTTTTACTGTATTATGCATGCGCAATTATTTGAATTTAATAAAAATATTCTATTTATCTAAATTTCTCAAATCTTGGGTATTTATTTTCGTTAAAAAATTATTAATATCTTATAAAACTATACAAAACATTCAAAACAGTGTTCTGCTCCGTTTTGAAGATATTTTTAAAGCTCGAGTTCCGAACTTCAATACATCCGTTTGCATGTTACAGTTCTTCAGATGGACAAGGAATCCTAAAGAATAAACAGGGTCAGGACACAGTAATATGACCACCTCTCCTCGAACATGTTGGAACGTCCCATGGTATGCAGATGAAAAATCATTACATATCATTAAAAGCTGACAACACCAGACGTGTAGTAGCATCCGTTAACACAGCAATTGTCGCCGTCATGGGCAGAGCAAGTGAACTGTCGGACCTCCAAAAGGGTATGATCATTGGCTATCGGGCCAAGGGGGGCAGCATTTCAGAAACGGCCACCTTTGGAACTGCTCTAGGGATGCCATTGTGAAGGTGTACCGCGACTGGACGAACCAGACAGTTTCGAGCAACCGAAGAGCAACTGTGGGGCCCTACAGGCCATCGATCCTAGAGGCAAGCGTCGGTTACGACGCCTGGCCAAGACCAATCGGCGTGCCACTGTTGAGCAACTGACACTGCAAATAAACAGTGGGGCCACTAGGCGTGTCAGCACCAAGACAGTGCAACGATCCCTCTTGAAGTTGGGACTCCGGAGCAGGCGTATGGTAACAGCACCCATGTTGACGCCTGTACATCGCCAAAAACTCCTCCAATTCGGAATGGACTATCGCCATCGGACCTCGGCTGAGTGGCAAAGGGTTGCTTTCTCAGAGGAGTCGCGGTTTCTGGTGAACAGAGTGGACGGACGATGGAGAATTCGCCGGGAAGCATCTGAGAACAGGCATCCCGACACCATCGTTGGCAGACGACAGGCTGGTGGGGGAGGTGTGACTGTTTGGGGGATGTTTTCGTGGTACGGTTTGAGTCCACTGATACCGCTGGAGGGTACACTGAATGCTGTTCGTTACCTGACGATCGTCGCAGACCAGGTACACCCCTTCATGTCGACAGTGTTTCCTCAGGGTGATGGCACCTTTCAACAGGACAATGCTCCCTGCCATACTGGCAAAATTGTCCACGACTGGTTCGAGGAGCATGAGGATGAATTCAAGCTACTCCCCGGACCTCAACCCACCCGGATCTCAACCCCATTGAACATTTGTGGGACCATCTCGATCGCCATGTCCGCAAGCTGGACTCTCCACCACGCACGGTGACGGAATTACGGGATGCACTGATCGCCGAATGGTCCAAGATATCTGCAACCACTTTCCGAGGACTTATTGACTCTCTGTCACGTCGACTAGCTGCTGTGCTTGCCGCCAAAGGTGGATATTCCGTTAACTAGCAGGTGGTTATATTAATGTGTGCCGACCCTGTAAATTTTGCGGTAATATCAGATTGTCTTAAACATTCTACAGCTGTTTTTTATTTCTTTCAATGTGAACTCATTAAGTTTTTAAAAGAAAATTCAATAATGTAGAAAGATATATTAAAAATAAAAATAAAAATAATGCCCGGTGGCGCAAAAAAGGTGTTAGAAAGTTTATCTTCTTTATTATTGTACTAGAAGAGGTACCCGGCGTTGCCCGGGATAATTACACTTGCACAAACTTTTCCTTTCATTGTTAGTCATGAGATATATATTGTTGGTTCATGCAGTGTGTTTGTGAATTGCGTGCTGATACCATTGTTGATACCTATTGTTGTACCAACTTTGCCTTGCATTGTTGGTCATGAGATATTTCTCATTAATATGCCTTGCCATAACCATGAATATCGATTTTTTATCGATATTTATTATTTTTCTGAAATCTGAGGTAGACAGTGACCTTCCTCATGCTTTAAAGGTCATGTATGCGAAATTTTATCAAGATCGGAATAAAACTGTAGATTTGTATAAAAAACGTACACACAGATCCACAGACCCACACACAGACCCACACACAGACCCACAGACGCACAGACCCACAAACATCCTTCTTTATATATATAGATGAGGTTATAGATTCTTGTTATCATATTTATGCTGTAACGGACATCCTGAAATTTAAAGCAGAAAGTTTTCAAAGTGATTTCCATCTGGGCTCCTCATTGAATCGGGACTCGTTCTACATTCTCCGGGGTTACAACCGAGGCTAGTCGTCTTGAGTGTCTCTTCCTGGAATCATGTACTGATCCGGTCGTTTCAAAACGTTTCACCAACCTGTAAAAACCATGGAACTAAATTACGGTACGGTACAAAAACCCGCATTAAAAGATGCTTCAATTTTGTCATCACAATTTGGCTTCAGTTCTTTACTGTAATCTCGCCGTGCAATGTTCATTTCAGACCAAATGTTCTGTTGAATAAGCATCTCACCACTCTATTACTTCCAGCATTCTCGTAAAATTTCTTTACTATAAACAAACGCTGTTCCAACGTTAGTGCTTCCATTATGAAATGTAATGAGAAACATCAGTTGAGTGAGCTATAGAGTGTTCACGAGGAAAATCATTTACGGCTTAAGATTAAACTACAGTAGACAAAAAATTTCTAACACCTTTTTTTGCGCCACCCAGTATATGCAGTCTACTATATCATAAACGAGATTTTGGAATTTCTGCACAGTGGCACTATTTCGCCACATCTCATGGGAAGGGGCCAAATGACGGATTAGGAGGAATACTGAAAATATCAGCTGCCAGAGCTAGCCTTCAAATGCTCTCAGAAAATCAAATACAAACTCCAAGGGATTTATACGATTGGGGATAAACCTGAAGTGAGATGTATGAATTTCTGTTATGTTTCAAAGGAAGAGATACAGGCATATGAAAAAAAATTATCATATATTACGTTAGAGAATAGATTAGATTCAGCCAGAGCTGTGAAAGGCATAAAAATTATCATAGGGGGCTACCTTTATCTGAAACACATGTTATAATGCAGCCTGTATCAACTTCAGCTGCCTCCGCAAATCATGTCGTCCTTCAGGATAACTCAAAGATTGACTCTGAGGAAGTGTAAGGGAAATATACTTTCTTTATTACTAACAATCCGACATCATAATGCAAATTTATATTTTCCTACTAAAATATCTTCTTATTTAACAGGTACTTAATACTTTGCTGACTTCTGAATAAAATCTGAAGATCTATGTCATGTGCCAACGCAGTGGAATTCAAAATCAAAGTGCACAAGAAGTGAGAGGACAAAAATATTGCTTCGAAAAATTTTAATATCTAATTGCAAAATACGGCTCCTGGCCGATTGAATAATGCAGCAAGAAAAACTATCTTGTCGAGCAAACAATTAAATAAAATAACTAACAAATTAAAGTTTGCAGGTTAATCAAAATGAAACGTCTCACTGAACGCTGAAGATAAACATAAAGAGCATAAGTGAACAAAGTTAGTACAAAACTAATTCCAGTAAAATTCGTCCCAATAAAGTTACCAGTTTATATGCACCGGGAAAACACCCTTAATAGAAATTTGGCAACTTGCTATTTTTTCAATTGAGCCGTTAATCAATATACTTGAAAGTCCAGAGTCCAAATATGCAATTATATTATTAATTATAATAATTAACTGTTACCAGTAATTCGATGAATCTCTTAAGAATATATACTGTCCACTGCCAATATGCAATTACTTTACTAATTAGACAGATTATGCCTTGAGATCCGAATCCTGGGTGGAATACACTTCCATGTAAATAACAAGAAAGTAAAGCAGGATACTTACGGTTTGTTTTTATGTAAGATATTGAGATATAACACTGCGGATATTCCTGAAAAATTAGAGTCCTTGATTAAATCCCGTAGCAAAGAAACATGTACGCTGAGAAGCTGCATTGCATTGTGAACTCCCAATTACACAATAGTGGAGTCACAGCTACCGCCGAGCTTTTTTCTTATCTTTGAAATTATGCGTAGCCGCCTAAGTCCTCCATCAGATAGGCCTGAACTCCCCATGAAAAAATTTCCATTTTTCGCCGATATGGACTATGCTCCGTGATATTTTTGATACGTCCTAGAAGCTGGAATTCCTCGCTTGATAGATTGACAACGCACACGAGTGAGTTATATAAAGGAAGATAAACAGGTAAGTAGATTCTCTCGTACTCACAATAATTCTTCCAAGCACCGCTCCATATCACTTCACAAAACTTCTTTACTCGGGATTTCTCATGACCACTCACATTTCCTGTCAATCCACAGCCTTCTCGTACATTTTCTTGAATAATTTTAACTCCTTTTTCCACGGCTCATTTTCATCTTCCTCCCTCTCTCTCGTTCTAACGATCTTTTTTGCTTTTTCGAATTTTTTCCATGACGTTTTCCTCGTCACTGCTCTTCCCGCCTGCTCGTCATACTAAATAAAAATATTTGCGCATGCATAATGTAATTTTCTATATTTTATAAAGAATCTACATTTAAAGAGCTTTCACATGTTACCAATCACATCTCTCTAAGTAAATACAACCGAAGTTACATTACTTCATAAATTACTCTCTTACTCAAATTTCGAAAATTATAAATGTCCATAAACTTCCATAAAAATGTATAAATATTAATAATATTTGGCATTTATTAACAACTCTCTAGGGCAATTGTATATACCAAATTTCTTTAAAATCCGAGAGCTCAAGTGCCAATGCCTGGCTGAACTGACGTGGAATGACCCATATACAAGAGCTATTTGTTAAACATGAGAATATACAGTTTTTAATTAGATTAGGTTTAGTAAGACATTAGCGTTAGCGGAAATTCAAAATGATTCGTATATATTGTCTGAAGTCACCTAACCTAACCTAACTTCTGAAGTCACATATATTGAAACCATTCTGGGTAAATTTTGCATATATTAATGGACGATATGGATAAGCATAACAATGTGACAGAATGTATAATATTATCACGTGGTAATGCAGTCTATCAAACAGAGATAAGGATGCTGCGAATAGAAAGCAGTGTATTCGAAAAGGATAAGAAAATGAGTGAACAAAGTATGCTTGCGTTGAAAATTCAAATGATTAATGAGAAATTAATGTCAGCATTTACACGTGTTCCGGAAATGAATTGGTGCCAAGACCGAAGGCTTGATTTGTTCCAAGATGCTCACCAAACGAAGTCTGAGAAGATCCTGCGTTGAAATGACCGTTGAAAAGACTTTACTCCCCTACTGGTTCTAATGAACAGAGAAAGACGAATGGTACGGCAGCGGTGGTGTCGAATCCTTTCGCCGCGTGTTTTTTTTTTCTCTTTTCTTTTGGTGACGCGAGCAATTTCTCTCGCCGCTGCCAAGAGCTTTAAAAGCAGGTTGACGTTAATGGGGTTTCCGATAATGCTTTAAAGATAATCATAGTGATAATAAAATATTCAAGAGTTTCAAAGAAGCAGTTTCAAATATTAAAAAAATACCAAAAGAGGAGAAAAAAGGAGGAAAACATTACGGAAAAAAGGGAGACCCAAAAAAGAACAAAATGAAAGACAATAGAACGTCGGTCGCTAACGCTCTTTCATCTTTTAGCAGAGAAGAAAGAGGTTGCGATCAAATTTTAATAATCTTTTAAGCTACCGAATTTGCAAAAAATTCTTATAATCCATTGTAAATTTGGCAAATATAAAATCTGTTTCTTTAAATGACAATAAACCTATTTGTACGGGAAAAATGAAATTTCAATATAAGCATAAAGATTTAGGATCTAAGTTACATGTACGTATATACAAGATGATCCAAAAGTCAGGAAAAATTTTTCAAATTCAATAATTCGCACACGAATGCAAATAAAAAGATTCTGTTTGCACACGAATGCTAGAATTGTTCGGTTTTTGACCAACAGATGGCGTTGTCAAATTATAGACATCTGTTTATGCACATTTTAAGACGGTATAAAAAGAGCAACACTCGCTGCAAACGCTAGTTCAGAAGCAGATAGCGATAGTTGTTCCGTCTCACCGTAACGAAATTATAGGCATGGAAATGCAGTCATTATTCGAAACGGCCCTCTTAAATAAACTTTATTATCAGAATAAGGAAAGTGCCAGTGCAGCACTGCGGGCATATCGACACATGCATGGAATGCGAGATGGTAAAGGACCTATGACGTGTGCTGCAATTACAAAAATGATACGACGATTTGAAGCCACGGGTTTTTTTGGCTGCACGTCAAAGAAGTGGCCGGGCCTCACCATCCACTGCTGTCGCCCAGAGTCGAACAGAAAATGGAAGCACTATCGGAGATTTCTGCACACGCGGAATGAAGAGCGCGAGAAATGTCCCGACGGATTGGCATTTCGTATACAGCAGTTTAATTGCGATCACTGCGAATTATGCTTTAGTGATATCCGTACATAATCAAGAACTGGCATCTCAGCCACATTCGCAGAATTAATGCGAAATGACGTTTAGAATGCATATATTTCACCTAAAACGGACCATGGAACAACAGAAAACATGTCTTATGGGAAGTCAAAATTTGTACACTGGCAATCAGATGCTCCAGTATGGGTCAGAATTTGCCCGGAGAACGCTTCAAGTGTGACTGCCTGGTGCCTACTGCAGGGCCGTACTCAGAATTTTTTTCGGGGGGGGCTGGTCCAATCCTGGTTCTGGAGGGGGGGGCAGTCCCCCATGTAACAGATTTACTTGACATGGTAGCCAATTTCGGGGGGGGGGGGAGGTGCCAACACCTACACGATGCACAACAAAGGTTCCTGACTCACGCAGACGCCGTGTAAGTCGAGCGAACATTGTGTGTGCTAGTTTCTGAAGTGTGTGCTGGTGGCTGACGTGGAAATCGCTCGAGATAAAGCCGGCAGGCAGCTCTTCCGTTCCCTTGCACTTCGCCGTAGACTAATACCATGTCGGTGTACTCACCAAACGTGTAGCCAGTCACAAGATATGGGAGGAGTTTAAAAACCTGCCAAATCCCAGTTCGTGTGAGAGGAGGCAGGCACAGAAAAGAAAGAGAGAGCGAAAGCAGACGACAGAAGAGAAACGAGGTCCAAAAGATGGAACGTTAAGTAGTAAGAAAGAAATACAGAAAACATGTAGAGAGATTGGCGAGATGACAGTGGTTAAAGCAGAGACGAGGAGAGAGCCAATAGGAAAGAGAGAGAATGTGAAGAGGAGACTTGGAAAGGAGGAGAGAGAGAGAGAAGGGGAGAGCAAGTTAGGAGTCGAATGAGTAAAGACGGAAAAGCGGAGTTATCGTGGCAAAGCTATCTTCCCGGGGACCCGGAGTCAAGAGGTGTTTCTAGGCGGACACGCGAGCAGCAGGTTAGGCTTGATAATTCTTTTCGTAATAGAAAAGCGGCGAGTAAACCTCGCTGCCGGGTGCTCCGCGGGAAACGAGAAGCCTTAACCTCCCGGGAACCACAAGGGGAAGGTGATCGAAGGGCACGAGAAATTACTCATGGAAGCTCGAATTCGAAGGGCGATAATACGTCGTTAGGTGGGACTACGCCCTCAGCGAGTAAGGCGTCCGGAAATAATGTTATTACGGAGCAGAAGCTAGAGGCGCTGGAGACCGGGCAGGAGCACGATAATTCGATGTTAGGCCTAAACGCCAAAGCTTCTATGCTCTCATTGGTTGGCTTGGTTTGTTTGGTATTAACGTCCTTTTCAACTGCTATGGTCATTTCAGGACGGCGTTATAGGGGCCGCAAATTTTGCCTCGCAAGGGTTCTTTAACGTGCAGCCGGCAAACGACTACACGGGACCAACGGCTTTACTTCCCTTCCGAAGGAAGTGCGTGATCTCAGGATTTCCCCCTGAAAAATCCTCGTCGTCCTCGGCCGGGATCGAACCCGCGTGCTCGGGCATCAGAGGCGATCACGCAACCGCTGAGCCACCGAGGCCGATATGCTCTCATTGAGTTACGTTGACGGGGCATTAACGAAGAGGCAACAGGCGCCCGTGAACAAGGATTGTTTCCGAGGGCAGACAGGAGGAAGCCAAGGAGACAGTACAATAAGCAGGGACTATCTGCTTTGGATTCCTGCGTGCGAGCAGGCAAATTTGCTGGTGGAAAGATAGCAGCGTAAGCGCGCATATCACCAGTGAAAGTTGCGTAGCGCATTGCGAAGCTCTTAATTTGTTATCTTCCAGTGAGTTGGTGACTTTTAGCGCGCAATTAGAATTTTCATGTTTGTATACATTTTCATATTGCATAAGTAATTGTCGTATGGTTTCTTTATTGCAACTTATTAATTCTTACAAAAATTTTATCTACCCTGATAGAAATTCCCACTGCGTCGCTCGTTCCGGACGACCAGTTCAATATTCGGGTTCCAGTAATCCTCCCGACAAAAGGGTCACACGACGGGGTCACCGTTGTATAGTGGAGAACTTTGGAAGGCCGCAGAAGTAGACGAGAATATTGCAAAAGATTCTTGTGCAGCGAGTTATTCATTTGAAATAGAGAGTAATCGCCGTTATAGCGAATACTTTAAGATACTTTGTAAAAAGCTTTAATAGACTAAAGTATCGTATGTTAATTACGATTAACGGTAAAATTGAAGTTAATATTTGACAGGACTGTTGCCGAGTAGCTGTTTCTGTGAATTATTAATTCTTTATTGACTTTATTTCAAATTGGCGTCCTCCAAGTTTTGGCCAAGTTCAACGTGGTAACACTGCCCCAGCCACCCTACAGCCCCGACCTAGCTTTCAGCGACTTCTTTCTGTTCCCCCGAATTAGGGAACGATTCGATCTGAAAGAGAAGCAATTCGACAGGATTCCAGCGGTCCATGCAGCTTCGAGGAGGTCCCTTGACAGCCTTCCGCGCGAAGAGTTCCAGGGAACCTATGAACAATGGAAAAAACGCTGACAGCGTTGTGTTGATGCCCAAGGGTCATATTTCGAAGACTTTTAGTTTGCTGGACAAAAATGTTTAATAAATATTTTGTTCTGAGACCAGTCTTGAAACTTTGTGAACGCGCCCTGTATGTCCGAAACCTCTAGTACTCGAATCCCTGTTTTGAACCCTGCCAGTGGATATGCCATTTATTGAACTATATGTACGTTACATTTAAGATAATAAGGAAAAACGACAAAACAAAAAAACAACAACAACATGATTTATGGTTGTGAATTGTTATTTCAAAAACAAAATGTAGAAATATTTATCGATAGTAGAAAATTCTTCAGCTTTCATAACAAAATAACCTTAATATGTTACAGATGCCGTCCCATTCCGTTGAATGCCACCAACTAACCTTTATGCTGGAGTCGTCGAACCATTTATCTAAATATCAACTTTTTATTTCGTTACTAGTTTCTGTAGGAGTTTCTAATAAATTCAAAACAACGATGGAGGGAATGTCTGAAGGCTGAGTAAATGTCAGTGGAAGGTTTTCATAACGACATTTACGAATGAAGGTTACCGAGTTCAAGGAGAAAGAAGCGGGCTCCTCCATTGAAATTACGAGACGGAGGGAAAAGGAACAGCTGACGGCCAATGCATGCAAGGAGAAAGAAGGGCCACCGCGACTTCCAAAGTGACACCACAAGAGTCCGCTGCTCGACTCTCGTGCAGAGAAATAGAAATGAATCGATGTTTCCTCACTACTCATGAATACTGGATTAACATAAGAAAAATCGCGCTAAATGTGTTTGAACAAACTCGGTAAGGTTAAGCCCATTTCATGCCTATTGCCGCAGATGTCTTCCTTAACAGAACTCAAAATGATCCCGCATAAAAGCAACGGCTGCTGGCCCAACAACAATAAAAATTCGAAAAAAATCGAAAATTCTTCCAGTATTTTTATTGTTTTAAATAACCTTTATAGATTTGAAATTCATGAGATAGAGATTGTATTAAATGATAATTGTTCACAATTATTTTAAAATAAGGTAAAAAGAGGAATATATTATATTAACAGATTAAATGGAAACTCTCCTTTATAAATTATAATATAAAAGTAGATAAATTAAATTAAAATAAATTCAAATATACAGTTCACCAATTATAATTTGATATTGTATGAGATGTGGTTCAGTTTTTGGAAGAGATGATTGTATTGCAGAAAGAAATATCTTGTAGAAGGAAATTGAAGAAATGTAGAATTTTGAAGTTTTTGGAGAAGTATCTTGAAGAAAAGAAATTAACGCTCTGGAAAATGAGGGTCTTGAAGAAGTAGTTCGCAAAAACCTATTAATGGAACACGTGGTGGTGTTTACTATTTTTCATGCGCTTTTGTTTACGTTATGGGCGGAGTTTAACCAAACTTCAAAAGTTATTTACTCCTTTAAGGAATGCAATTTCGACAAAACGTATGAGGAAACTTGTGTTTATTTTAAGGTGCAGAACATCGCTAGGTATCTCACGACAATCTTTTCAAAAGCACCCTGTATACTGATCACACGGCGTTATAACTAAATCCGTAGAAGGGCCGCTTGATACACTCTTAACCATAAGCAACGCGATCTAAGTTATATCTAACCTTACTTATCAAAAATTATACACCAAGAGCAAGTAATTACGGTAATAATCGACGAATTTTATTTGATTAATATTTATTGAGTGATACAAATGCATTAGGTCATAAACCATCATTAGCATATTATCAGTGAAGTGTATTAATAATCCTAACTTCTCTGTTTTTGCTTTCATGAATCATCATCTTACTTTTAGCATTGATTAAAGTTCCAGTTCTACAGTTGACTTTTGGCTCGATACGTCAAAGAAACGGAAGGGCAAAATCGCTAACATTATCATTCAGTTGCGAGAATTAAGAAGACTACGTCCGAAGGAGTTTAATTAGAAGTTTTCTCGTAAACAAATCTATCACTGAATCGTACGAATCATCCACATCAAGTTTTACCTTTTCTTTTGTCTCTTTATTTGCCCACATAGTCAACTATATTTCAAATTGACAATTAAAAGTTTTCATCGGATTCATGAGCTCAATTTTCCTTTTTTTCCCACATTATTCAATATTATCTCTTCAATTGATTAGGGTACACTATTATTTATTTGTGCTACACTCACTTAACGTTATTGTCACTTTTTGAAATTTATTCAAATTCTCTAATGCAAAAAATTAAAAATGTTTTTAATAATTAAAATTAGTTTCATATATAATTTGTTCAAAAGCATGTTTAAAAAAATTAAATTAAAATGAATTGGGAAAGGAGCACGATTTGAAACCGGGACTTTTAGCATTGGAATCTATCAACTTCCCACATGACCACGTAGGCTACTTGAATGTGATACTCTCTGAATTTGTAAATATACATCAATAACCTACATAACCAACTTTAAATGATTATACCTCGTAAACTAATGCCCATTAGCAAGAGTTACTATGCCATATAATAGTAGGAGGGGTGCGTAACAACATATTTAAATTTCAGTTAAATCCAAGCTTAACAGACCTGGTCCTTCCCTTGTTAGTAAAATTGATTTATTGTTGTTTCATCTTTCTTTTCCTCAACTTCATTCACCTCTTTCTTGGATCTTGAAATGTTTAATGACACAAGTGTCCATTACATTTTCGCCGGCAGGTGGCCGAGAGGGCTAGGGCGTAGGCGTTCTAGTTCTCGAGTCCACCTGGTCGTGGGTTCGAATCCCGCCGTGGGCATGATGTTTGTGTTTGCTCCGGGCTGCATACAGATATAACTTGCGTAAAAGGCGCAAAATGACCTTAGTAGTCGACGCCAAAATTTCTAATAAACCAACCAACCATTACATTTCCACGATTCTTTTCGTCGTCCCTGTACTCCGAGTAATTCTATTCTGATTTTGGACGGTGCTTCGGCTACTAGTATTTGAAATTATGACGCACTGTCAATTCCCACTGCTCCAGAGGGAGGCCGTGGCCTGGTGGGCTTTCACTGAAACAACTGCTGTGAAGTTAAGCAACATCAGGCACGGCTAGTCACTGGATGGGTGACCATCCGTGATTCTCGATCTTCACCCCCCCCCCCCGGCTGCTGTGACCATCATGCAGCAGTCGTTAATCCAGGTTCATCCAGGGACCCAACTCGTCGGCTTCTAGCCATACAGGCCCTGGATGGACGTATTGGATTATCAGTACTAATAAATAAATAAAAAAATTAAAAAAAAGTTTACATAAGTTATATGTAAATTTCGTATATGATTTCGGCGCGCTACTTTTATATTAAGAATTGAGAGGGATCTGTTCCAAATAAAAGCCTGTTGACGTTCTAAAATTATTCTGGATTCAAAGTTAATGAGCTCCTTCGTGAGAATGAAATCATTCTATAAAATTTTATCCGTTGATTCGTTGCCAATTTCCCCCTGCTTACGAACTAATGGGAAAAGATGCTTCCGGATAAAATTACATCTAACAAAACATGAACTTGAAGCTGCCTTCTCACGTTAGAGTTCGAATATAATCTAAGAATAAAGGATGTTCAGCCAAAAATGCAATTAATCCAAAGTTATAAAGTATCAGTTAATCGTTAAAAGCTTTTAAGCGATATATTTGAACAGTGACACATCAAGAGATATTAAAATATCTGAATACTATTTGGTCGGCTGAATTAAATTACATTATACAAGAAATCAGATATTTAAACGATATGCTCGTTTTAAGATATGACTATTTCGTTTCTAGCAATTCTCCAAATTATCAATGCATTCGCTAGTAAATTCCTCGAATCGTCTTCTTCCATAAGATTAACCTATTCCATCATGAAGGAGTAAAATATTGGAAGGACAGAACAGCACTTTATGAAGATGAACAAACTATTTCCTGCTTGCAAGTGAAGGATGTTTTTCTGCAAAGTTTCTGTTGAAAAACATCAAGTTGCTGGCAGTACACTTGAGCTCTGATGGTTTGGACAGGTTTAAGATATTCGGGTTGTATCAGTACATCCACTGATCATCAAACTGTTGGCATAACTTTCTTTGGAGTCACATTTGACCTTTTCGTTTGGAATGTCATACAGCATCCACTTCTCGTCACATGTCACAGTTCGATGTACGAAAGGATCATTTTTATTACGCAAAATAAGTGAGGAACAAATGGACAAACGTTGTGCTTTGTTGTCTTCGCTCAACTCGCGGGGTACCCATTTTTTCAGTTTGCGAACTTAGAGGTTTAGCTCCAATGAGGAAGTGAAGAAAGCTGTCCTGACGTGGTTTTGTCCTGAGCATCAGCCTGAAGATTTCTACAGAACCGGTATCTAGATGCTCCAAGAACGCTGGAAAAAATGTGTACCCCAATTTGATTTAAATGTTCACAAACAAGTTGTGTGATCAATTCATTAGGCGGGGATGTAACTCCACTAATAATTTTAAAAGGCCAATACCAACACTTTCAATCGGCGTCCGGAGTGGATTTATTTTTAAAGTTTATGTTTCCAGATTTACATTTTTTGAGCCATCTTTATGCCTCATGCTCAGAAACAGAGTTCTTGCCTCATGATTTGTTAGCATTTCTTGCAGCCTCAGCTGCACATTTCTCGAGTTTGAATTCATAACAAAGATACCCAAATTCGGTCAGTTGTCATTGTCGATCAACAGCAGCACAAAAATTATTTGACAGAATTGAGCAAATGTTTACTCAAACGCAACTGTTAATACGAGCTATATCTGATTTGACGTTACTACAATTACAATGAATTTAAACTGCATGTGCTAAACTGACATTACTTTCACATTAAACTGATACAATAAAGTCCAATATTTGATACTGTATTAATTAATATCTGAGGATATCCATCTTCGAAAATTAGGGCGATTTATTTTCAGGAGATCTTGTTCTTGGCACTATTCGAAATTATTATAGTACAAGAACAAGGTCAGCAACTTAAAACCGGCCCGCATCAGACAGCCTGCTGAGTACCGTCTATCGATTATTATTGGTCAGCTGCGGAACACTGCTGTGCTGCAGTTCAAAGCTCGGATGGCAGTCGAATACTGTTTGTATGGTACATAGTTGTGTTATATCAGTTTAAGTGGCACACCTACATAATTTTATGTAGTTTTAAATATCGTATAATTTTTATAAAAAATTTCATGAGAGGCAACGACGTAAATTTTTACAATGATTTTACTAACGAAAGTGAAAAGAAATTATCCTATAAAGTAAAAAAAAATGAAATTTGCACACGATATAGTATATCCCAATATTTCTTTGACTATTCTTTTTAATAATTTATAATAGAAATACATTTATATTCATAGGCGAACATAGGACTTTATTTCAGAGGGGGCCGAGATCAATACAATTAACAATGCAGGCAGAGGAGAAGTCATCATGGCTGACATCTCATTAATACTTTGGAGAATTAATGCTAAGATGGGTTGTTTATTATTTTCCTGAAGATGTAACAACCAACAGAGTCAAAAAATGTTAGACTAACTACTAATATTTCGGATAAGCCTGTCTTTTCTCAAACGGAAAAAAAGCAATCTTCTTGTCTTTTGCTCTGAGAAGAGACAAATTCTGTCCAAAAAGTCAATGATTCCTCTATAAAGTTAGTTTGTTTTATTACTCTGTTCGTTTGCCACGTTACTTCTACGAAACTTGTGTTCCCAAAGTTTGAATTTTCTGTCTTTTTAGTTATACACAATCCTGTGACAGTGTACCGTAACGTTCCGGCCTTTGGCCGGTATCAACATTTTTTACAACTTAAAAAATATCTTGGACGTCATGTGCTCTGAGCCATGCCGATAACTGTATTGCATTACCATCACTTTCAAAAATTTTTAAAAATCATCCTTAACTGGAAAGAAAAATTACCAGAACTGAAAAATGGAATTTTCCATGTGAACGAATATTTATTCAAAATTTAAACTCTCTAATTAAGTGAAATTTTAAAATTTTCATAAGATGAAAACTAATCTTATTATGAAAGTTATGCAAAACATGAATGACATTCTTAAAAAGTTATCAAAAATTCATTCGATATTGATATAAAATACATTCGCATACTCATTAAGCATAACAAGTATCTAATACTATAATTCTCTTATCCGTCTGTATGTCCGAATCGTCCGTCTGAGGCCAACAAAAAAAGTTACAACAATCCGTCAAAAGCCAGGGATTGTTGTGGTAAGACGATACTTACAAGGGAACCCCTCATACCCTAATCGCTTTAACAATGAAGTCCTTGTATGGCTATGTATGTTGAAATTTTTTCGTTTTCGCAGTTTATTTTGAAAGAAACACAATTTCGCACTCTCTTATTTTGCAAGCATCTATAGTAACTTCAGATGAGTAACATATTTCAATTTGGTGAAAATCTGTGACATACATGTTCGAGGAATTCCCGAGTTAAATAAATAAACTGAAAAATGTTTAGTGCTAATTTTTTATATGCAGATGAACAGCATAAGTTTTGAAAAATCATTGATGCTCCACTTTCATTTCTTTATCCTTCAACCCATGATCTGTAAATTAAAGTGATCGTAGAATAGGCAAAAAAACAGGGTTCATGACTTTTTCTGCCACTGGTGCTATCCAGTCTAATAGGACCCTAAATTTATTCGTATTTCTATGGTCAGCAAATAAGATTAATTTATATGGCCTAAATATTTACTATGGTTTAAATTAATTGCTACAATATAATAAACGATGATTTTAAAATTGCGAAAGGCTGCTAATCCGATCCGATCCCTCTATATTGATCTTTTTCATTAATCTGATACAACAATGTTGGGATGGGATAGTTCAACGACTACACTTAATTTACTGATCATGCTTCAACCTGTACGGTTGACACCCGTCATGTGACGAGTGGATTTCTAGTATCATATAATCATTTATTCTTTGTATTGGTGTCTGCTTTCATATATTACCTTAATGAAGCGGTAAAGGAACAAAACTGTGGTTACAATAAGAAATTAATCCATCCGAAGAGGGTATAGGAAAGTAGCGAAACCCCTGAAGTCATCTATTTTTACCCCTTTAACTGCACTTTTTAACCTCCCCAATTTTCTTAATCAAAAATCCTCCCCCCTCTAACTCCCATCCCCGTAATTCAACTCCAGTGCACCAATCAAAACAAACTAAATAGTGAAGTAGCATATGCTTATGATAAGGTACATTCCGAACTTAAGTCTTCTACATCAAAAAATGTAGAAAATATGAAGAGGACGGACAGGAAGACAGACACTGTGAAACCAGTAAGTGCTCCATTCTTCCGCTATTTAATAATTTATCCTAAAAGTTCATAAATTCATTGAATATTCCTGGTTTGCAGGCAATGCGTTCTTACAACTTATTATAATAGTGTTGTAACTCATTATAAGAAATAACTAGATGGAACCTGCCAAAATTTGACAGCAAACAACTGTGTGGTTTCTTAAACAATCATAAATAATAATAAACAATCCTCTCCACAAAGACTTCACAATCAAGAACTTTGTTAGCATTGATGATCAAATTAACAACAATTATGACGATAACAGTGACCAATGCGCACGCGCAAAAGTGCCGATTTTGCTCTTAAAAAAAGTGCATTGCGTTTTAATATATAGGATAATTTTAGAATTTAACAAATTAATATTACAAATGCTATTTAGAATGGTATTATGCTCCTTAACAGATGTGTTAACGGAAAATAATATGACAGGTGTATGATTACAGAAATCATTTATTGCGATTATCATATCTTCCACCTTCGAACTTATAATTACTTTTTCTTCAAATTTATAGCGGAAGTTCAATAAAAGGCAAGGCAATCGTCTTAAAAAGGGTATTCAAATGAAAATGCAAAACCTTAATTGATTTTTCTTTTCTAGGCTCTCTGAAAATGATACGTTCTAATCCAAATATTTGCGCTGAGAGTTATCGCAGCTGCCACCTTTCTCTCACTCACGCGCACCAATTACGGGGTTTTGTTTGCATTTTCGGTTATGTCAGCTTCATTTTCCGTTTCAGGACTATGGGAGAAAAGAAATGTTCTTAAAAAACTGTATTAGCATCTGGACATAAACCTATCCAGTTTTCAAGAAATACGAAGTCTTCGCCCTAGATAATTTTACCACTTTTAAGGAAGGGTAACTCAAATAGTATGCAGGACTAAAATTTGTTTAAATAGAATGTATCAGAAAAGGTTTATCGATCGCTAATAATTTTGGACCAGACCTTGATCGAAATAACACAGAATACCAAAAGTTTATTAAAGTTTTGTATGTCTTTGAAAAAGAGCCTTGACCTAACACAAATATTAGTAATGCAAACTTTGCTGAAGTGTTGATTCATATAATAGTTCTATTTCTAATATGATTAACTTTACTTATATTTTATATGTTCTACCTGAAATAGAAACATATTGAAGAAGGGAATTGTTTTATATAGATTAAAAAAGTAACCCAAGGGAAAACGGTAATATGAAAATCGATAGTGTTCAACATATCGTAATGAAAAATAGGATAAATAAAATGAAAATATTCATTAGGTGATGATATTGAATCGATCAGTATATCAATATTTACGCTAACATTATCGATAATGATTATTTCGGCAATGATCGCTGTATCATAACGATTCTTCCGTTAACGACCGACATGAATTACAGAGAACACCATCCACACCTGACGCCTCCTTCCTACTCATGTTTCGCATGTCAGCTGCATTTCTCGACGGCACTCGTTTACTTTCTTATTTTCCTCCAAATGGAGGGAAAAAGAGGGAAGAGGGTGGATAAGGCCATGATTTAAGATGCCTCCTCGGTATCCGATGAATAATGCATTAGCGACACGAAAGGATCCCTTTGTTTTTCACCGTTTGTTTACATTTCTTTAAGTGCGCTGTTTTTTTTTATTATTGATGGTAGGGAGGGAGGAGACGCAATCAATTGTTTTCGGTGAAGGAAAAAGACATAGATCCGCCAGTGGCAAATAGATTGCTAAGGAACACGAGGCGCAAAGAAAAAGACGACGATTCCACGAAGAGAATTGCATAGAACGAAAATCGGTGCGGGGTACGCGGGAAACCATAAAACAAAATAGAATGAAAGAGGAAAAAATAAAGAGGACATAAAATTTTTTCCTAAGATGGGGTAATTGTGTGGCAATGTATATCAAGAATGGGAAAGAGGAAATGCGGCAAATAAATATTTCAACCGGACACATCACGGCCTTGTAAGCGGTTATCAACCTTCCTTTCGGGAAGGGCAGATATCGCCGTCGGAGGGAGAAAAAACGTCTCAGAACGGATTGACGTAATACCGAAGAATCAAGAATCCAAGAGAGTTCAGTAATAAATGTTACAGTGACAGATTGAGATTTTAACGATAAAAAGAATGACATAATGTCCCGGGAGGGAAATAGCTAAAACAACTCCCTTCTTTTAACTTTTTTTTACCATTTTTTTTTTATAAGGGATCCCACCGGGACCGGTTTTTCAGACGGCACCATCTCAGTCAGTCGGCATATAGAGACGCCCACTGAAAATTCTACTAAGGGACGCTGAAATTTTCGTTCAAAACAATGCAGTATTTTCGACTGAAACCGGCCTTGCAGCCCGCCTTGTCATTATATCCGTCTGAGAATTCATATCTCGTTTGTCTTAGACTATTAGGTTTTTGCTATCCTTAAAGATTACTTCCGTGTAATCACTATGATATTTACACTATGATATTTACATTAATGTCTTTAAAGAATAAACTTTAGATTAGACATTGAAGACCTATTGCTTTTGACCATAACAGATATACAGGGTGTCTCAGAACTCTTTGCCCAAACTTAACAGGGCTGTAGAGGAGATGTACAGGGTGAGCAAAAAATCTTTACCTGATAAAGAAATTTAATAAAAAAAACTATGTCAAATAGATACGTAAGTTTTTTGTATTATGATCTTCATCTCAAAAAGTTTTTCTTCACATCTTTAGTACACTTCAACAAGTGGGCCTTTCGTACTCTAAGAACATCTATACAATATTCAGTTCCTCGCTACATATTCGCAAGCATGTCTTCTGTTACTATCAATATCGCAACCGTTGTACTTGCCTTTAATATGTTCCCATCGGGGATTAGTGTAGCAAACACTTTATCCTTAACATATCCCCACAGGATTCCATGGGGGTTTCATATACCATATTGTTCATATGGCCTTACAGGAAGAACCTTGACGGTGAAATGTGGAAGTGCCCCACCATTTTGAAACAACATATCCCGGCGAATCATAAAGGTATGGCCTCAAAATGTTCTGGTAAAACTTTCTCCAAAAAAAAATCTCATTACATTTTGGTGGATGTGATAAGATATTTTTAGTCAACGTGTCATTTTTGGATATGAGCCATTTGCGACCACGCGTTTATTGGCAAAAAGTGTTCATATATATCCTCTTTACCTCTCTGTTAAGTTTGGGCAAAGACTCCTGAGATACACTGTATAGTATGAAGATATAATTATCACAATGCTTTTGACTGCAAGAATAAAAAAAAAAAACGGAGCATCTCGTGATAATGGCCCTTATATTTATTTGGATTTTCGGCATTACATACTTTTAATTAAGACCGAAAGCGCTGAGGCGCAGGCTATATTGGATTTCGAGATCCTCGGGTTGCAGGTTCGAATCTCGCTGCGACATGAAAGGCAACGGAAAACCACCTCATTATTTATTTCTTGCTCATCAGTAATGATATATACTGGCGAAAAACCTCCTAATTGGAGAGAACCTCCTAACTGGAGTCCAAATAAATAATTATGTCAATTTAAGAATATGCTAATATAAGCATTTTTAAAAGAGAATCACATCCTCTCACCTAATCTAAGCTATATAAAAAGATTTCCTGATACTCAACAGTTATGTCATATAATTTTTTATCTTTCTCAAAGATAAACAATTTATGCACTCTAAAGATTAAAAGATGCTTAAATTAAAATCTTTTGTAAAGCACTTATCATTTTCAATGACCTTTGTATCTTAGTAATGCACTTAGTGACGTTTTTCTGGAAGAAGCTGTAATTCATCTCCCGATTTTTTTCCGAGATCTCTCTCTCTCTCTCTTTTTTTCTTTCTTTCTTTCTTTCTTTCTTTCTTTCTTTCTTAGGATGACTTATAAACAGTTTGCCCAAATCAGAACTTAAATGAGGACTAATTGAAATTTAAATAATAATTACTAAATTTTCTTTATCTGTCGCTAATGATACACTGAAAAATACACTGAATTCGAACGATTAAAAATTTGGATTGATCAGTTTTAAAATAAACGTTAAAATTACGGCCTTAGGTGAAGATTTTATCCCGTTGGAATAGTGCCCAAACTAAAACAGGTTGGCTCACAGCACCTATAAATTCGCCGACACGACATTCGGTTCTCAAGCCTTGCTTTTGGCTCGAGTCTATAAAGATAATTTTTTACTCCCAGTAAAAGATTTGGGTACAATATTAATGTGTTTTCCAAATTTAAATAGGAGAAAATCTCACTGAAGAATATAGCCCAGTAAGGACGGGATTTAGAAGAGGTTAGTCCTCAAGGAAAATAGTTTTTATGCTGTCAAGCCGTATTATAAACAACTGGACTGAGTGAAGATCAAGAGATGAAGGGAAAAGACGCTACCAAGTCTCGCGTGTATTGAATTGCTTCATACATGAATCAATCTCCTGAAACTTGGGAGAGGCGCCTTCAAAACTAAATCTCTAATCGGCTGAAAAGGGTGCTACTAAGTCTACCTTATCACATCCGTTCAGTTCTAAAGGAAACTCTCTAAAATTTTAAAAAAAAACACCAATTTTTTTTCTAAATTGACGCTCTAAATTTAATTTGTGTACATAACATTTACGAGGGATGATCAAAAAGTATTGTCGCATTTTTTTTCTCGAAAATGACGGCAGATATGAAAAAAATTGCGATATATAAAAGTTAGGTTCATTGTTAAAGTTTCCTGTTAGTGTCGTGTGCATCCGCCAAGCACTAGCGACGTGACAGTCCAAACAAGATGGCGGCTCTCATTTCTTCGTTCAGTGCTTTTGAGCGGCGGAGTGTTATGCGTTTTCTTTGTGCAAAAGGACTGAAACCAGTCGATATCCATAAGGAAATTGTGTCGGTGTACGGAGGTGATATCGTGCAGCTCCGAACAGTACAACGTTGGCGCAAGCCTTTTAAAGAAGGACGAGAGGACCTGCTGGACGAACATCGCTCTGACCGGCCGCGGTAATCCATGACTGACAGCAACATTGCCGGCTTCGGGCAGTCCATCCGGGAGACTTGACTTTCCATATACCATTGAGGTATTAGCCCTGGAAATAAGACAGGTAGCGTTGTCATTCTGGAAGAGATATTCATCGTTTCCGTAGAACTGCCTCAACGTAGGGAGCACTGAGTTGTCCAGAATGTTTTTGTATGGCTCAGAATTCACGCACTACGATTAGCGGCATCAGCCGAACTAGCTAAAACAATCCAAATCATGATGCTACCTTCACCATGATTAGCAATACGCATTGTACACTCTGGTATCAGACGTTCTCCAGGTAACCGCCAAACTCACGTATGCCCATCCGACTTGAAAAGCGTAAATCGTGATACGTCACTCCATAACACTCGCCGCCAATTGCTCCCGTGTCCAATTTCAGTGCTCCTTACACATCGGAGGTGCTGAATTAATTCTTCTTTGTGATGAGATTTTTATGGGCGGGTGCTCGACATTAATATCCTAGTGCATGGACTTCTTTTACGAAGAGTCTTGATTGAATTTTAATATTGGTGCTCTTTGAAACTCGTTTGCAATGCAGGAACGAGTCTTATTTATTTTCAGCTCCCTATGCGGCATTCTTCTATCCCAGCGTTGTTTATTCCTGCAATCCACGTGTTGAAAGCGAAGGATGCAGTTGCTCTAGGAACCTCTCAGATGTTAGCAATGCCCTTTTTGAAATATCGGTAAGCTGTTTCCTGGTAGCCATTTTGCCTGAGAATTAGTTGAGTACACTCCGTGTTCCGTTTTTAAATCTCACAGCTCACGTGACTATCGTGAATAAGCACAATCAATCACTCTCTTGCATATAATGTAGCTTTCAGAGTTTCTTCAATAATGTATTAGTAGTATATCTGTCATAAAAACTTTCCACATAAAAGATGGCCCATCGTCTCATCTTGTTTATACCATGTCCGCGTTTTGCCATAAACGCGGTAAAAGAGAAAGCGTGAGCCGTCAGGTGGTTAAAGATCCATTGCAGCCGCATTTTTGCTCTGCAGTAGTATCGTACAGGTCGTCGTCAAATAGTTACCCACCGTTTGACGTGAGCATTTCTGTTAAAGAGCCATTGGCTTTTTTATCTTTGACTCCGCGTTTTTTGAATGTTGTATCATTCTCGGTAAAACTGTGTGAGAAAGCACAGAAATACCAGAACTAGCGTTCCTGACATAGATTATCATGTCCTCTTCGAAGTCGCTCAAATTCCAATATTTGATTTGTTAGCAATTCTAAATGCTGGAGGTTTTCTATTTCTATTGCGGTACATGATTGCCATTAAAACTAATCCAATAAATTTCAACGAGGGAATAAAATTGTCAAGAACGTTGTTATTGCTCTAGCATTTTGGTGCTTGAAGAGCGCAAATCATGAAAATGAATGAGGCCAGTTGAAAATGAAGCGTAGAGAATGAAGGAAATGCAGCGTCAACCAATGTCTCAAATGTAATTCTTTCTCACAATAATGACCTTATACAAAAGAATTAGATCTGCATCAACGGACGTCGAATTTCTCTTTCAGTATTGCTTGTTATTTTTCCTAACAACCTAAACTTAGACAGTCTATGTATAAGCATGCACGCAAAATAATTATCCTCGAGTCCAAAATTCAACAGTTCCAAGAGACGAAAGATTAATTGTTTCAGTTGCAGAAAAGCAACTATACAAAGAATTGCATACATATAAAAGCGATAGTGTTAATGATGATAATCAAAATAATTCTTGAATATATGAATTTGAAATTTTCTAGAATTGGTAGGGATCAATCAATAAGTGTAGACCTATCATTACACCATAATAATACTGATGATCACCAAGTGAGTCGCGTTTGAACGAGTTAGTTTCATTTTCATAACTTTTAATGTCATGTATCGCAGATATTCTGAACTATGTAACATGACAGCTCTGTCGATGGTTTAATTAACTTTCGTTCATGACAAATCAACGACACTACCGTTATTGGAACCGATAAAAGGTATTGATTGACACATTTGTTATTAATTTGTATTGAAGAGCAACGTCCGATTTCAATACAAATGAACGATAATATGTGACAATTTTAATAATAACTACCATGATTATCTTAGTGAAAATGATTTAAACTAAGTTTTAAGTGCAACCAAAAACCGAAGGAATATCCAGAGAAGATTATGCATTTTTACTATTAGTGAATTTTTTCTCATTAATTTAATATAAATTATAATCGTTAATTTTCATGATCTTTTTAAGGAAATTTTAAAATGAAGTTTCATTCGAAATGAAATAAATGATAAAAAGAAAGTAACCTCAAATGATCATCCATCCATGTCCCTTCCCTTCATCTTTTTTTTCAAAGTTTTCGCAGAATTTGCATCTTCAGAGAGAAAACGAGTTTGGCGTGAAGTGCTCCCTTGCCAATCCGAGTGCCA
This sequence comes from Rhysida immarginata, assembly GCA_023313115.1. Classification (NCBI taxonomy): domain Eukaryota; kingdom Metazoa; phylum Arthropoda; class Chilopoda; order Scolopendromorpha; family Scolopendridae; genus Rhysida; species Rhysida immarginata. The sequence continues at coordinate 350,404 of JAHWFO010060973.1, read as the reverse complement.
TTAGCGGAAAGGCCGAAGCCGCTTTCGAAAAACGCAAAATTCTCAGCAACAGTTTCAACTTTAATTCTAATTAACGCCAGAAATTTGTCTTCGTCATTTTCGATTATGTTTCACAAGCCACAGGAGTTGCACGAACGGCCTCGTTAAAACGGCCATAAAAGCAATTAAACGGAATGATCAATTGAAATTGGTCGAAATAAGATACAGGCTGACGCTCTGCACGAGCCCGGTTTTACAAGGCGAGAAACAGTTGCCAACGAATGGGCCAAAACTCCCCTACTCCATTTGCCCCACCGCTAATTCACGCCTTCATTATCCCTTTTCTTCTTCTTTCTCCTCTTGTGGGCGAGTTAGAAGAGCAGGTTCGCCATCGATTTTTGTAAGCAAATGTAGAACTTCTGGACCGAAGAACAAATCTTGCACCAGAATCTAATCTTCGCCAAACTCTCCTAATCAATCATTAAAAATTCCCAGCAAATCATATTAACGTATGGTTTTCTCAGGTTCAAAAGAAAAACGATTAAATACCGCTTTACAAAAGTCGTTTAAAGTTGATCGAGACTCTAGCATATGATATTTTTCAGGGAATGTTACGTACTAATCCTTTTTTCAGTATCCGCGTTCAGTATGACGTATTTGATACATGTGCAGCAGATGGAGCAAACATGGCAAAAAGCAGTCTCTCTGTAGCTGTGGAACAGTGGGGTACACTCAATGGCCAATTTATGATGACCACTTGACAGTTTAAAGTAAATTAGTTATGAGGTCACGCCTTTGTCACTAGAGGACCATACTGATATAAAAAAGAAAAACTAGTGCTTACGCCGATAGTAGAAGTGATTTCTTGGTGAAGATAGAGTAAACAACACGATTTCACAGACTTTGAATGTGGGATGATTGTAAGAGCTTGGAGCCATGAAGCGAATATCAGGAAAGCCGACACATTTCTGAAGTTAAAAATGTTCAAGAGCAGCTGTTGTTAAAGTGATTAAAGACCGGACTGTCTGCCAAAAAACTGGATCTCAACGTGCAACTTGCGGTCTATGTCAACTAGTAAATGCTCGGGCAGAACAGAGAGTGTCTAGAATTGTAAAAGATAACAGAAGGGCTACTATGCAGCAAATTACGGCAGAAGCCAACTATCAACATCTCATGGAGTCCATGGCAAGAAGAACTGACGCGGTATTAAACGTAAAAGATAGCCCAACGAAGGACTGAGAAGGTGGTCATAATGAACTGGCCACTCCGTGTACAATCAAATTTCTTGTGAAGGACAAAGTTAAAACCTGCTGAGATTTTGAGACTTCAAGCACAGTTTGGGAAAGAAACTATATCACGGGAAAGAATGTACGATTGGTATAATACAATTTTGCGAAGGACGAAACATGGCGAAAAATTCGACTGCAGTTACACCAGTGAAAAACGCACGCATTGAACTGCATAGTACTATTAATGCATATTGTCTCAGGGTGCCGCACGCAATGCCATTTGCAAGAATAGACCCGGGATGTTGTCCGGAAATGTCATTCTTCTTCATAACAATGCCCGGCCTCACACGCCGAATTTGACAGCAGCAACTCTTGCCAAAATTCTTTGACAGCCCCATGCCTCTTAAAGTCCAAACTTGACCCCCAGTGATTACCATTTATTTGGGCTCCTTAAGAGCATTTGGGAGGAGAGGAAGTTCAAGAAACGTTGCAGAAAGCTGTCCTATTTTGGTTATGACAGCAGCCCGATTCTTTCTATCCCAAAGATATCAGGCAATTGACACAATGTAATACTGCCTGAATGCATATGGGGAATACTTTGATAAACTGACATAGGTTGGTCAGACATTACATTTCGTTTGTTTAAAATATACGTCTCGGTCAACCTTGAACGGCCCTTATAACTGTTCCAAATTAAATTGTCTCTTATCCATACAAGCTATTTTTTTACCGTTATTGCTTTCAATAACTGATGATGAAGTACAACATAAATTCCTTTATATTGAACTAGAAGGAAATCCATTTCAAATATTGAAAAAGGGTCCCAATTATTTTTAGAGAATATACTCCTACACTTATAATTGCACAATCATTTGGAATAAATCCCTGGAATATATCGTGCCATCTAAGCGTTGTTAAGTTACAAAAATATACGTGTTATCATTAAAGTGCCAGTACTAACACGCGTGTTGGCGTTTATAAATTTATAAAAGACAGTTCTCGAAAATTATGATTAATACCGGTACTTCAATTTATAATAATAAAAAATCTTGTACCGGAATGTTCTTTTTTAATCATCATACAGTATACAGGGTGTTTCATAATTGGTGTCCTGTCTTTAGGTCCAAATAATGGCTCAAGGGGAACAGATTGGGGGAAAATGAATATTGATTATTTGGTTTTAATGT